>CM054114.1:60833816-61110952 GCA_028673005.1 Tanypteryx hageni | reverse complement strand
CCCCATTTGCAATAGGTATGGGACGCAGCCAAGACGTAATTTTTCCGTAGTTAGACAGAAAACTTGTCACAATGTGGTCAGGCACTTCGGGTGGTATATTGGCCTTGAGAATAAAAGGTAACTCATGGATATATTGAGTATTTAAAGAGATTCGAGGTATCGTAAAGACATTTTCTTGTTTGTCACCTGTCAATATGGAACAGTGAAGAATTTATCTATCAGTTCTCTATATGATTAATCGAATTCTGTTAAATAAGCCATCATTGATACAAACGTTTCGAATTAACATTACGATAGCGCCTTCTTTCAACGTTAAATTTTGAGGCGGTAAACCTGAAGGGGTTAGAGACGCCAGATATTCGGGTTGGTAACGTAACATGATTTCATCAATGTCTGTGTCTTCTCCGTCTACGGCTGTTGCCCAACTGTATCCCTCACAGATAATTTGATCTCCTGGTAATCTATGCAAAACTTTTTCGCTCAATGAATTTACTTCATTGTTTCTCGGAGCGAGAAGTACTCTGGTTCTCAACGACTCTTCAGTAACGGCGAGGCCGTAGACAGCGGTGACTAAATCGTCTAAGCACAGCATTTCTGGGGGAACAATCAATAGAGCTACTTTTAACGTTGACAATGTCCAACAGTCACTGACTGAAAGATTCGGCGTCTGCTCGCATGTTTTGCTTTAGAGTAAAGCGTTTAAACAAAGGCCAGAGAGGGGAACTGGTTAACGTTGCCTCCACTATCTGGCGCCTCCCCGACATTTTCACTACCGATAAAACCTGACGGAAATTTCCGCCCAACAGTATATCTTTGCTTGCGAATTCCAACCGCCTAGCCGCCGGGTTGAAGATGCCGAACTTGCTGGATATGGTATTGATCAAGTCCCCCATCGTGTAATGTTTGCCAGACTCTCATTCGCGGAACGTTCAGGCGGGCGGACATCCTTCGTGTACTAAGACGCGGACTTCGTTGAACCATTTGAATAATGTTTTCCTCCTAATCCACATTAACTTGTACTGGACGTTCAGCTCTCACCACGCACACGGAAATGAGCCATTTTCACGTAAATGTCGGTGAACTTGAATAAAAGTACGTCGATCTGGTGTTCTTCTTTGCGGAAATCGTCGTCGATATTCGTAAACGGCAACAAAGGAGTTACCATCGCAAAACCCGTACACGAAATACATATCCGCATACTTTTAATTTGAAAATGTAAACGACAATATTGAAAGTCACAGCGCACTACACTTAACGCTAGCTTCCGTTCTACTGACATGCTGCCTGCGAGCTTGCAAATTACGTCCACGTCTGTTGTGCAAGCGTCATGCTTCTCATTGTTGTGACAATGGATTGAGTATCAATGTAAACGAATGATTATTTAAATAATACATTTTTCAACAATTTACAATATATATGAATAATTATTTGAACAATGCATTTTTCAGCCATTAAGTTGTACAAATCAAAGTACGTGATAATTTCAAATGGCCGTAGCTCTGTAACAAATGAGAATTGGACCCATGTTCATATGACATTTTTACTCAAAATCACGTAAGGAATAAGATCCCGAAGTTATGACGTAAAGTCGCCGGACACCCTAGGTTTATAAATTGTTCAAGCATTACACGCGAGCCAAGTGCACAGACTTTTTGAGCACCCAGTATTATTTGAAAAAGTTTGTATACTAAATTATTTAATGCTATTTTAATTACATTCTTCCCTAACTTTTGCAATTTTCTTATCAATAGTTATCAAATTTTAAAAGCAGGCAGAACTTTGGGAGGCAAAATATACTACTTCCCAGGTGATTTAATAAAGCCTTTGAGTCCTATCAACTCCAATGTATTGCTAAGCTTGGCACTACGTCGTTGAAATATGCATCGCTATAATGAAAATTTCAGTCAAACTATTTCGTAACTAGTTAGTAAAATTTCTATCTCTTAGCAGAGGCATAATAAGAGAAATAACTCCGTTTACGGACATTCCGAAATTAATAACCAACGCCATATATATAGTTTATAGTGGATTCCCCGAGAAACTGATATCTAACTTTAAACTCCTTATATTTATTAAATTATGGAAATATTGAATTCTAACGTCCCAGTCTGTCGCCCTTATCTGAATTTAATTTGTGTTAAAGATTTGGTTCATTTAACAGTATATAAATTTTAATTCTGCTGTTCTACTAACGAAAATGTTATTCCTATTTTCATGGCATGAGAACAAAACGATAGAAATTGAGCGAATCAAAATTACAGAGTTTTTAAACATTTATAAAAATTAAATATTAATAACAACTTATAATTCTTGTAAATCAAACTTAGGTCAAAATGTTTAGAAGCATATAAAAAAAATAAATTTCGTGATAATCAAATTAATGTAGGTATTTGTTATTTTGCCATTCTTTTGTATTTTTAGTTTTAATTAACTGAAGTTATAAATTTTTCTTTTGCACACTCAAAAAAATGAAAACGTTTTGAAGACAGCTCGCAAATTAAAATTGGAATAATTTCATGCATAAACCGAAAGAAAACTATTCCTTCTCGATAGAGGAGAAAGCAGCACAAATCCTGAGCTTGGCTACATCCAAGTAATCCCTGCCAAAGTTAAATACACCTGCAATAACGGAGACATGATTTAAAATCCAACGCACTCCACCCTCTTCTTTGAAACTTACCGTTTATAAAAAAAATCGCATTTCAGTTTCCCATTTAACGTATTTACGCGACAACTTCAAGCATCAGCCGTAAACATTCGAATCCCACTATTCCTAGTATAACACACCATTTCCTCTTAAGTGTTCTCTCCCCCTCATTCCCCATATCCTATCCCTTTCCCCTTCCTCTCTCCTACCATCCCTTCTCCCCTTTTCTCCAACCCATCTTGACTTCTTCCTAAGTAGAGTCAAGAGAGAGAGAGGAATAGACATCCGGAGGGCAAAATGATGAATGGGTACGTATCTGGTACCTTCAAGGAGCAACGCCAGAAGAGGGGAGGAAGAAGAAGATTTCCCCTTTGCCACGCACACCGGGAGGGATGGGTGGATACCGTGCTAGTTCAAATTCCCACCGCCGCCCCGGGGAGTGGCGCCCCTGGAGCACACGCCCCCCCCTTTTCGCGAGAGAGAGAGAGAGAGAGAGAGAGAGCGGTGAGCATTCCTTAAGGAAAGACCTGTCTCCCGAATGATTCCATGGTTAATGGAGTAAGGGTTGAGGGGGTGGGAGAAGCGGCTAGAGAGGGGAGGGTAAGAGAGGGTTTTTAGGAGTCAGTTCGGGAATGACTTTGGAGAGAAATAGGAAAGGGATTTAGATTGAAAGGGATGAAGATGTTTTAATGAGTTGTAAGACGTTTAGGGAGATTCAAGCAGAAGGGTTTGAAAGATGGGTTAATTCGTGCCGAGTGCTAATAAAATGGAGGTTGAAGCGAAAGTAGGACGTACGCAAATGATGCCACTGTTAGAAGGAATAAATTGGTTCTTTTTTTATGCACGTCGAAGTAGGTTCAGCAGTTTTTTACGATGCCAAAATAATCACTATTCGGGAGAGTAGTAACAATGATTAGCAATTTTGGAGCAACGGTTTATCATGTTAGCTGCTTGGAATGAACCTTTAAATAATTTATAACTGGAATACCTTCAGAATTATTGCGGCTAATTTAGTCGTGAATTAATGCTGGAGCACGCACCTCTTCTAAATACAATTACTGCCATACAAATGATTCATACTATCAATAACTAAAAATTAAACAAATCATTTTCAGTTAGACTCGGAATAGTTAATTATAGTTATAGTTATATTTAAAAAATATACTATTGAGCATCAGCTTGCTTGGTAATCTTGCATCCGCACTTCGTTGAATCCAAAAAATTGTGTGGGTTCCAGCGGTTTAGTTGGCTTGCCGAAAAAATGTGTAATTTCCGTCAGCTTCTGGCGTTATGGCCTCAATATAAAATCGATATTCTGAAAAATGGCGAATGTATTCGAAGTAATTTTTAAAAATTTCCAGAATAAATAAAACTTAATGAAAAATACAGTGCTGCCCAATTATAACACAATCGTTTATACCGCGGATTCGGTTATAACGCGGATATTTGCTTCTCATTCCATATTGAACTTTAAATAATTCCACTGCCTTACTAAGCATTGAACACGGTATTATTTCCACATTTCATAATTTTTGGTGATAAAATAAAGTAAAATTTAAATAATTTGTCAGTTTTATGATAGTACTGCATCGGGTCAATAGTAGGATGCTATTATTTTATAACGCATGTCGTCGTGCATCCCATGAAACCCGCGGTGCAACCGTGGAACACTGTTATAAAAATAATCACCGAAAACAATATGAATTAATAAATTAAATACGCATGCTGAATCTTATGCTTATACCAAACAACTTTAGCTAAACAAGAGGTACTTTGAAAAAGTTACATGCGTAGATATGTATGTGCATATTCGCTCAAGTGAAATTTTCACCAACCTATAAGTTAAAATTAACATATTATAATAACATGTTTAACATATCATCGGTTTTGCCTTTAAATATTCGCATGCGAAATTCAAGAGAGTGAGGATATATTATTCCCATTCCATCGGACGGAACCTTTCAGGTCCCATCTCTTATGTTACTATTACCGAAGGATAGGTGAATTTTTCGCTGAAAAATCCCCGTCATAACCACAGTCCTTATAAGAAACGGAAGATGATACCCGCCGGACATAACGGACGGGATTCCTTCCGACCCCTACCTTGCAGTAAACTGTTTGCTTTGACGATGGAGGAGTTTGCGGAATAGCTTTGATCATTTATACTGCGGTAATCTGACAGTGGACTATCCTTCAAGGGGTACGAAATGGAAGGCCGGCTTCTATGTTTCACAAAATGCTTCCCAAGGGAAAAGAGGGAGTGTGGAAAGAGTGGCCTGGTCACATAGGGGCTGAAAGAGGATGAAAGCCTATAAAGAAGTACCTTGTAAGCTTTACCTTCAAAAAGGTCCGGATATAAGGTTCTGAGCCCGGTACGGTTGGAGTGTATTATAGTCACTGTTTCGTTTTATGAAATACTGAAGCATATGGCGCGTTTTGTACGCGGAATAAGGTAGATTTAGGTATATTTTTAGAGGAGAATTCATATTTTCTCAATGTATATGTACTGCTTTTAATGCGTACGATAGTATGAATGCAGGCAAAGATGATATAATTGAAAAAAGGGACCATATCAAGATAGTCATAATGGAAGCTTTTCCCTGAAGAAGTCTTTTGTCTGCTATCGTTCGTTTATTCCAGAATTATTCGAAACATATATATATTTTTTATTAATGTTCTGATAAACTACGAACGTAGCTAATATTTGAGAATTTTAACTAAATGTTTTTTGCGTACCTCTTTTTTAACCCCTCAAGCCCGGAGGAGATTTATTAAATCCCACCCGTACGGCCGGATGAGGTTTTTAAATTTTCACGATTGCGTTGCAAAAACGTTCGAGAAAATTAAACATATTATAACTTCATAAGTTCTCTCGATTTTTCTGATATTTTTTGCGGATTTACGAAAAACATAAAATTTGTAAATATCCATTTTTCGTATCATATTTTACAAACAAACATTGTTGCAGTAGAAGAGAATGTACACTAATCGCTAATTTTCCGGCGCGCGTTCGCGCTTTATATATAAAATTCAGCACCGGGAAATCTATGGAAGCTATTGATGTACAATCTTAATAAAAGAATAACTTAAATTAGTAACTATTTATGACAATCCTGAGGAAAAATGAGGAGCCTATACAAAATTTGGTTGACCTGGCTGGAGAAACGGCTGAGATATTGAGCGTTACGGACAGAATGACCAAGCGAATTAGGGTTTTATAGTGATTGATCCTATTGATGTATGGCAAACTACGGCCCGCGGGCCACATCCGGCCCGCGCAGTGATATGATCTTTATCAGCAAGAGTATTCATTAGATATCATTTATGATATCTAAACGACATTTTCCGAGTGCTTGGGCGAAATCTACTTTTAATATAGGCGAATTTCCTATTACAGAATGGAAAAAAATTCTCAAAACTTGCTCTTTGAAATTTTCACACGGCCCGATCAGTCATTTGAAATGCCGTATGTGGCCCGCACAATAGATCATGAAGCTTCATGCGGCCCTTTCAATAAAAAGTTTGGTGACCCGATGGCGTATGGCACCATCACCCCAATGCGGGCATTAAATTTTCTTTGTTCTATTTCCGTTCACCTGTTGTCCCAATCTCAGCGTCCTACAGTTTTGCAGTTTCTACAAGCTATAAATTTCCGTCGAAATTAATGAAAATTTTTCAACTCCCGCTTCTTTGCAATCTTTTCGGAAAATCTATGGTGCAGTAGTTCCCTAATTAAGCCAGATTTAGGTCCGTCGGCGCTAAGACTTGATTAAAGAAATATTGCTGGAAGGAAAGCTTATTGCAGTCGGAAAATTGACCCAATTTTCGAAAGGTTTAAACATCAGCTTCCCCCATAATCTTACCGAGTACTTATCTCAATTGCAAGTTCAGACCTTATTCATAAAGCACGTCGTGGCCGCTTTCCCCCTCCTCTCTCAGAATGTCTTTTGAAAAGGATTTACTTCTTTGGAAAGGAACATTTTATCCGAATTTGAATTACTTCCTCACCAAAAATTTTTCATTTGTTTTTTATACAGGAAAATCCTCCGCTTCGATCGCATTTAAAAGCTCTCCTTCCGTTAATTACAGCGCTAGATAACGAGATGAAATAAAAAAAAATTGTCCATTAACTCTTATAGGAGGGGGCGATTTTCCGTTTAACTCTGATGATCTTGTAACTTCATGAGACCATAACGAGAGGAACGAACCCGGAAAAGTTGATCGCTTGCATGTTTTGGAATGACGGGTATTTCCTTTTCCATCTTGAATCTATAAATGAACGAGAGATGCTCGTTTTTTGCGATTCAAACATTTGGAAAACTCGGACAAATTTGCTAATCCTTAACTAATTGCGCCAAATCGAGAAAATCCAGATTCACTCCGATCTAGCGGAATAACGACCAATTAGCGTTTATACTGACATAACTCTCATATACCGTAAATATCCGTGTATAGAACTCGGAGATGTTCTTGGTATAAAATGCTACGAAAATTCAACGTATACATGTATAGGACCCGTACGTTTTCTACCAACCTAGGAGAGTGGCAGAGAAGGGCAGATTTGTCTCACAATAGGGGCAAAAGACGCGTGCAAATGATTCCAAACAAAGAATTGAACGCATTTTGATTCGCGATTTTTTAATTTGCCTCCGTCATCTACGCACGGACTATTCGTGTACATCATTACTTTTATTAAAACTCTCTATAGTTCGTTTTGCATGTAATTTTTATGTTTCATGACTAGAGTTATGCGTAATAATATTAGTGTCGTTATATTAAAATAAATTTCTTGTAATTTATGCATTTATTTTTTTGTCTTTTCATTTTACGAAGAATTATGTACACTTGTACAGAACGCACCCTATTTTTGAGGCCAAAAGTTTGAAAAAAGTGCATCCTATGCTCAAGAATGTAGGATATTTATATTATAATAATGGCGCCTATGACTTTGCGATGCTATTTCGCCCGATCCACAAGCTACGCACGTAAATCCTGCCCTCCGTTCGCTAAAGGTAGGACGGCGCAACGTACCTTGATTTTGGCTCGCAATTCCCGGTAAATTTCTTAAAAATTAGGTGTAATAGTTGTGTAATTATTTTTAGACCAACAGTTCATTTACTATACCTACTCGCGAACTGTTTTTATTTATTCTTTAAACGGGTAAAAATGTTTCCAACGCGGCCAAAATGATCGCGCGCGGCTCTTACGTTACAAAATACCGCGCGACATCTTCAAGTGTTTAATTCTGATGCGATCCATCGGACTGTCTGAGACATTGAATGCGGCCCGTCGAAACCATCGCAATTTTAAATGCGACCTTCGGAGATATTCGCTATTACTAATGAAATTCGCCATCGGAAAAATGTTGCACATCCCCTGCCCTAAGGTTGCGCCCATCATCAACCATACCGCCCACGGCCAATACTCTCTTCCTTCTTGTTGTGAAGGGTCTGCCGGTCTAGTCTAAATTTTTTTAAAAATATAGATAGATATATAATCGCGCGACCAACATACCGAATGCAAGAATTTCAAAAGATATTTCGCATAATTGCCTGTCAAAAAGAATTACCTCCCGCCTACCCGGCGGGAGGTAATTTTTCTAATTAATTAAAATTTTTACAGACATCTTTTGTATTATGAAATTCATCTTATCCACATTAACATGGGGTGAAAAAAGGTAACGATTTTCATAACATTAGAGCGTTTATGCTATCTATCTCTCTATCATAAAACAGTTAAAGAACCATAAGTAGTAAGGCTATCTCTTTTCTCTCTGACGCGTTTTTTTATTTGACAGAAAATTAGAACGCGAATTATTTCAGGGTTATATTTTATGTACATTAATAATGGCATGAGAATTATGCGAAGGCGAGAATCGTGCCAGCGAATATAATTTTATGGTATCACAGTTTACAAGTCACACGGTGAATTCGTCACACATTATATATTCGTCACCGTACGATTCGTACCATTTTACGTACTGGTCACAGCCCTTATTCGTAACCTTTGACTTGCTATTTTCTGGCCATTGTTGCCATCAAAGGCGGTATTGTTTCCATAGATTCATAGTGCACAGGAAATTTTTATTAGTATTCTTCACCACACGATTCGTTCCATTTTACGTTACTGTATTTTGACCCAGAAGCCGACGAGAAAATGGCTATTTTCGCCACTGATCGACATTTGAAGTATTTATTGAAAGCTATGTATTGGATTATGGATGGAACTTTCAAATCAGCTCCCAGGGTATTGTTACAGCTCTATGCTATCCATGTGAACATTCGTGGACAGTGGTTTCCAGTTGTGTTGGTGCTTATGAAGAGGAAAACCAATCGCTCTTACGAAATATTGTTCCACATTCTGAAGCAAGAGGTCAGTGATCGATTGCACCGTCAGTTAAACCCAAAATTTGTATCCATGGGCTATAAGTCGACTGTTATGAATGTCATCAGCGTTGCATTAGCCGAAGTCAAATTAGCAGGTTGCCCTTTTCACCTCGGGCAGTCTTTTTGGAGACGTCTGCAATCCGAGGGACTGAGTGAGGAATGCAGCATAGAGGACAATTAAGACATGAGAGCCCAGTTGCATTCCCTAATAGCCCTGGCATTCGTTCCAGAGGAAGACATCGTGAACGCATTTGAAAGCCTGCAGGAGACTGTCGAGGGTGACCTCTTTACCGTCTTCGACTACGTTGCAGACAACTATATGAGGGGACGGAGGTGCGGAAGAGGAAGACAGCAACTGATGTTCCCTGCAGCCACCTGGGACTGCTACACTCGGACTCTGGAAAACCTCCCTTGAACTATAACTACCTGCGAAACGTGGCACAGAATGCTGAACACCTTGATGGGGAAGCCTCATCCATCGCTGTACCACGTGCTTGAGCAGCTGCAGGGTGAGATGGCAGAAATTGACAAAGACATCGAGAGCCTGGAAGCTGGATGCTCACCCCCCAAAAAAAGAATAGGTACGTCAATATGGAAACTAGGATTATCCGAATCGTTGGAAAGTACCAAGATTACAAAGAGGATGAAGATGTCCTGGGTTACCTTCGAGCAATAGGCCACAACTTGGCTGGAAACTTCTAGTAAGAGGTAAAAGTGCGCTAAAGGACCCTACATGCGAATAATCTTCTCATAAACTTATGCTCAACTAAATGAGTATCACCAAATACACCTTTTCACTATGTATTACCTTTATGTATTATCTTTTCACTAAATAAACACACTTTTCACACAAACATTTGTTTTCATCCAGCATTATCGTTTTAAATATATGGTATGACGATGCAAAATAGTGACAAATTGCACATAGTGACAAGCAGATATCAGCGTCGAATACGATGTGTGACCAATAATATGGTGACGAGTACAACGTGACCAATCCAATCGGTGACGAAAAAACCCGTGACGAGTTCCCCTAAACCCCATTTTATGAGACCCCAAAAATCTCTTGCATCGTGAAATGGGCTGGGTGTGTTTCCTAATTTGGAGCATGCGTATATCAAGAAGTGCTGTAAAAATATCCAAGAGCGTCAAACTATAAAGGTAACTCCGTAGGCCATAAAACTGAGGGATAAAACATGTGAGCACTACTGTGCCGGTGCTTGGTGGTAATTCATCGATTGCGGAGGTTAAAGAGATAAAATCCTGTGCCTTTGGTTTAATATTTCATACGTTAAGAGGGCGGTGGGTGTAACCCTGTGGGTCGGCGAACTCCTGCCATGTGTGTGTGGTCGTAAGAAAGATGGGTTTGAAAGGGAGTCCTTTGGACGTTGTTTATTGGAGCTCTGCAACTGACGTATTTCTTGGGGCCAGAATTTGCCAGTGAATTTTCTGTGAAAGGAAAGACAAAAGATCCTGTTATACGGGGGTTTTACTTTCTCGTAAGTCGGTTATTTTAGTGTAAAAATTACGTAGAGAGATTTATTTAGTTGTATATCAGTGAATGTTAGTTTGTTTGAAAAATCCACCGTTCCTTGAACTTTTTTTTATTATGTGACTTTTCCTGAATTTTAAATAGTTGATTTAGCTATTCCGATGAGTTTTGACTTACCAGTCATATTTATTATATTGCAGTATTCTTTCTTGGTACTCTGAAGGTTGAATAGTTTAAATTTAATATTTCTTTGAAGCTTTATTAAATTTTATGCATCTCAATTAAAAACGAAAATTCTTATTTAACTACTAAAATATACGTATATTATGTTACGATGGAACTTAATACGGACTTACTTCTTTTTGGTCTACAATTTCTTTGTTTTTTTTTAGGTTTCTTTCTCATCTAAAATTGAAGAGTTTCATTTGTGATCACTCAAATATATAGTTCAGAATGTAATTTGAGATGCGATTAAACTATATCATATGTTCGATGACTTCGAATGCTGAGAAAACTAAACAAGCCAACTAGCAAAAGGGAGGATATGCATTTGATTTATTAGCAGTTCTGTTCAAAGTAAGATGGAAATATTTTGGTCACAAACAGTCTAAGATGGCCGATTGCCTTTTTAATTTCTGCTGGTTTGTGTTTATATGCCATTTTTGATTTGGAAATGATTTCCGTCGTGCATGAAAATTGGCGCAGTCAATGGTGTAAATTGTTACCGTTATAAGTTGCAAAAACACAACCTATTATTGTACTTATCGAGAAATATTCACAAATTTGATGAAATATAGCGAAAATCATTTTGCCGCAACAACACCCGAAAAGGCGATTTTTCATTCCGTCACCAGCAAAAAATCAACCAACAATAAAAAATTTCTGTTTTCGATACGACTCGCGACGAATCGAAACCACCAAATAAAGCGTAAACATTATCGCAGATCATGATAGAGCTGCAAAAAGGAAATTGGATCTCATCCAATAGTCTTCTTTGTATTTCATTTCGCATAAAATTCACGTCGCGATTTCCGGACTTATGAGAAAAAACACAAGAAATACGTCACGCGTGGATGTCATATAACCCAAATAACCCGATTTCAACCTTTTCTTCTGTTTCACACGCGCCCCCTTAAATGTCATTCACCCGCCGCTCCGAGTCGTAAGATACGATATTTAAAGCAAAAGGGTTTTCTTTAAATCGACAACCGACGAAATCTCTCTGATGGCGGACACTTTGTAGGTTTGCGAACAGTTTACTTTGCATTTTTATATTATTTTGTATTTTGTGGGAATATTAATGCAATAAACGTAGATCCGTCGGGGAGTGGTATATATTGAAACGGTAGATGGTTGTCACGGAAACATTTTAACTTGTTGGCGTCCTGTTAAATTAAAAATACATCGTTGTCTGCTGCAGTTTCTCAAATTTAAGAGGCGTAGATATGATATTGACGCCCAGAGATAGATTGCCCCTACATATTTATTCAATAATTCAGTTATTGTGTGTGAATTTATGTAAATAAAATGTATATTATTCAAATTAAATACAAAACACGGAAGAATCAATGAATCTGTATCATGTATACAAATAGAAAACATCGAGCTGCAGGGAAATATTATAATATTATTAAAAACTAATGAGAACCATTTCAGAGGTTAATAAAAATAAAATAAAAAGGGAGATTGTGTTTAATTTGTAAACAAACATATTTTCACCGAAAACAACAATATGAAAATTTCTAGGCAGTCAGTGTTAGAGAAATAAAAACAAAACGAAGGTGTTGTATAAAGAGAATGAGAGGTAATGCTAAAAACTAGCTACTAGTAATAATCATTTTGTGCTCCAGTAAATATTAAAATTTCATGCAATATAAGGTTCCCTTGAAAATTTGGAAATTTTGCTATCAAGCACACACGAAACTCAGGAAACATTAAATTAAAATTGTTCCGAAAATAAGTCATAGAAGAAAAGAAATTCACTACGTGTAAAAGGAAAATAGTGTGATATGGGAAGGGGAAACTGAACGTTTAGATTTTAAAAAGCTGGGAAAAAAATATTGAACTTTTATTCAGTCACTGTATAACTGAACGTCCTTGCGACATGTAACTAAGTGTTGTAATAATAAAAATAAAGCAAGTAGAAAGCATTATTATTGATGGCCTAATAGACTTAGAAAATTACGGAGATCAAAATTACAGCTCTTTCAAAATGCTTTAACAGATTTGGAAGCATTGTTGCGATAAAGGAGTTTAATTAAATGCGCTGAAAAATTGTAATTCCATTCTCTCAATATCAAGGCGACGTTAAATTTCATTTTCATGAAAAAAGACGACGAAGGCAATGAATTCCGTAGGTGAGATTAAGACTGAAAAGAGGAAAGGAGAGACTATGTACGATTTGAAATTTCAATCATGGAGTTAAAAAATCAAAACAAAATAACTTTAATTCACTCTAATGTTTATTTAAGGGAATCAAGCTAACTTTAATTAAAAACGCATATATTATTAGTGTAACAAATATGTTACATTTCTAGAAAATGCACCGACAGCACATTATCATTCGAAATTATATTTATCATCCGCCTCTGTCATGGAGTTGTTCTCCTGTTCCTGCCACCGTGAATGTTTTTTCCTCATATTTTGCTTCTTACTAATCTTCCATAATCCTTTCCGTAGCTTGTCATCTACAGTTTCTATCCTATTTCATAGTTAATTATATACCGGCCTTTATATGATCTTATATGCGTCTGCCTTTTTATTAACGGCTGCTTTAAAAATGTGTTAATAATAACGATATAGCCTTATTCATACGGAATTCAAGACAAAGTTTCATTATTTTTAATAACGAGGTCTGTCGCAATCAACAAGCAGCAAATAAAATGTCAAAACTGGTTAATCTTTTATCTTTCGTGTTTCTAACTTTATATAAACCCTTGTCTCACCTCCTTGGATGCCTCATTGTTCAAATGTCTTTTTATGCTTGAAATATGATTATATTAAACTTCTTATGTTTTCGTGGGGGACCGAAGTATACTTTGTATAAACGAGCATTATATGCTGACCGATTTTCCATTACTTAATTTTGTACTAACGGTGTTATGTTATATTCAATCATTATTTGGTTAATGTTACATCATAATCCAGATGATCATCCAGCTCTATCCAAAACAATATTTCGTCCATTTTTTCTACATGACATCAATTCTGATTTAATGATTAATAAGCGGGTGCGTTGTTTTTCGTTTTCCATATTATGAATTTTACCTCACTGGTTTTGAACAAAGCTGTATAAAGCTATTTTTTTAATTTACCTTGGATGCCAGTGTCATATACTGCCCTTTGTTTGGATTTAATATAATCATAATTCGACCAGGAAACTTCAAAAGTGCAATTGAATTAGAAGAACGAATAAAAACTTTCCACTTATTACTCTGGAGATTTATGACATTGGTAGACTAATTGATAATAGATTCACCGAAAATCGAGCAACTCAATGAAAGGAGGTCAAAACCCCACGCTTGTGCAAACACGCAACAGATCAGTTTGTTCTTCGCCGTCATTTTGAGATGGCCGATTATTTTCTTTCGAAACGGACGTCTATTTGAGAGAGAGAAAAAAAAGAAGTCCTAAAAAATAAAGAGGCAAGCGCGCGAACGATTCTCTTCCCTCTCGCTTCGAGTCATACGGATCCCCGAGGCGAATAAATTAACGATTTCACGGTGGTGGTGGTGGAACATTTTTCTTTCCTCTTACAAACAGAGCATCTTCAGAAATGGCCTGGGGTGAAATAGACCGGTTTGATTCATTCGAGGAATTTCTTGGAAGAGATAAATTAGCTGTTGGATTAGCGTTTGATGGGTTGGGCGGAAAGATTAATTCGAAACTTTGCCCTTTCAAAACTCTTCCCGGCTCAACTAGTTGGTTTCCGATTCCGCATAAAGTGCCTGCAATCTTTAAGCAAGTTTCTTATGCATCGAATGGAACGCCTCACACTAACTGGATTAATTGCCTCGAGCGGAGTTTGTTGTGAGCGAAAATACGAAGAACTAATGGAAGATTGTTTGCTGTCCTAGGGCTAATTATATCGCATATATATATATATATGCGTGTGTGTGTATAAAAAAAGTTTTTCTGTATGTCCCTTTATGCATGCCCGCAATGTTGCCCGAGCCGGCCAAAGTTTGGTATCGTTTTTTATTTTTGAGCTGCAGCTCAGCAAGGCGTTCTTTTTTCTCAAAAGTGTCTCGGTTCGAGTCCAGTTCTCCACTTACACGGAGTTTACGCTTAAAACACTCGTAAAATTCTCGAATTTTTATCTCCGAAAACATAAGTTGTAATTACGTGCTCTCACGGGCTATTTTTGTGGCGTTTTGTCCTCTATCCGAAATGTTCCTAATCGGTACCAGACAGATCATAAAAAGCTATGGAGAGGAAAATATGCTTTTTTTAATTATTTTACACAAAGACAATCTTCGTTAGGATTTGTTTGATATCCATCAACAGACGATCTCCGTTAATAAACAAAGAAGGCCACGGAATCACAGTAATATCAATATCAGCGTTTCTGTTATTTACACATTCTGTAAATATCCAGTACAAGTAAAAGCCCAAATTGTGACACCCAGAATAGGTTACCATAGGAAACCATAAGGTTATTATTTCCCAATTTCTCATGTTTGAAATGTTGAATTTTCCCGGGCAACGCGGGCCAAACTTGTATCTACAGCCTTTAAGGATGCATATGCAGATAGGTTTCGCTAATTGCTGTTTATACATTAATTGGATTTAATACAAAATACAAGAAATAAATTGCAAACATTCCAAATAAATCATTTATATCGATACTGTCTCCGTCTCACTAGATCTAGCTTTCCATCATATTGTGTGATGGAGGTGATAATGCCATAGTAAGCTATCTCTGTGTACCGTTTTAACCATGTTATTTTGTCCTTTTTGTCATTAAGTAACTTCTTGGTAACCTTGTGAAAGTAAGTCTGCTAATTAATTATTTTGACGACTCATACAGGGATCTAATTAGAACGTGAGAACGGTACGGGGAAAACAACGTAAACAGGCATGACGAGAGGGAGGAGCAGTGAGGGCCGCTGCCCCGGGGCCCGAGGAGCCTCATGGGGTCAGGACCAGAGGTTTAGGTACTACTTTCCTAATGTCGCTTTATAAAAAATGCACCGTCTATAAATAATTATTATAAATTTAAACAAATTTTTAGGTGTACATTACAAAAAGTAAAAAAGAACGCCTTATGGTTATGTCGTGTCCGTCCGCATGTTTCATCCGCGAAATTACTGGGCGGATGTTGATGGAATTTGGTATTTATGACAAAAGGGGAAACATAAAATAAGAAAATGATATAAAGCCTAATCGGGAGTGCCACTTTACCAGTGACAAAAAATAATCTTTTCTTTATATCTCGTAAAATATGACTTATATAAAAAAGTATTAAAAATATTGTAGAACTAGTCAAATAACATATGTTTTGTTCAGTACATTTTTATCGAAGGATCAGCCGATTTCAAGAAAATCAAACTAGAAAGCCGCAATTCACTTTGAACTTGGAAAAATTTTCCCGTTTTTTAATTGTTGTCAACGAAAACAATCTTCGTGGCAACTGAAGTAAACAATATCTGTTGTAAATATCCATACATTTAATTATCTTTCGTGCAAAGAAAAAATTTGGGAAATGAATGAAAATGGATAATCTACAACGAAGAAATGAACGTAAATACGTATATTTACTTTACGTGTACACAGCGTTTGTAAATGAAAAGAAATGGGTAAATTACGACGAAGGAATGAACGTGAGCATAAAGATTATATCACTACTACGATTTGAGTGAGGTACGTTTTAAATGACTGTCGATCGGTTTATTAATTACAACTGATTAGAAAATTGACCGGTGAACCAAAAATTCGATATATCCTGGGCATCACTACTGGGACTTTAGTTCTTAGAAATTATCTTATGCCATTAATATTTTTCTTGTTTGGCATGCTTACATAAATCGTTAAGAACGCCTATGCCTGTGCATGTACGCATGACGCGTTCATCTTTCCTCTCTTGTTTTTTATTACGTAAGAATTGTAAATAAAATTTGTAGTGATGATGTATGCAATTACATTGGTGCTCGATGTCGGAATGGCATTCCGCAGAATACTCATGCCAGATATGTGAAAGATAAACACAATTCATTGCTTCATTTGTTTCGCTGACAAGGTCGTCGTTACGCCGCGGATCCTTTGATTTCCAAAAGCGTAAAATACAATATCCGCAGCGGACCAGATAGGAATGTACATATCGGGGAGCAGCCGAAATCATGCTCTGGTTTTATCAAAACCTGATGTACAGTGCAACATTTCGGGCGAGAACACTGAAATTAGACGCAATAAGAAAACGTCGCTCCATTCATTACATTTCAGTATTTTGACACTTATTTTAATTAAAAAATGTCTATAATATGGCGTTATTACATATGCTGTGCCTATATTTATTTATTATGAGATTAATGCTGTTGCAGAAAAATGTTTCGTTACTATGTATATGTGTGTGTGTGACTAACAGCCTAAATATGAGAATGCACAATAAAACGGAGCGACGTCATTCAATTTACATTTAATTTTGTTTTTGAAAGAAATATATTCACTATTGTGGTAAGAGAATATGTACAGGGTTTACGTCAGTTGCCAAGACCTATAGAGAGAATTACGTTCGTACAATGGGGCCCGGAAAGTTGTTTGTCCAGGAGCCCGCATTAGCTCTCGGCGTCCCTGAACGCAAATGCCGATAGACATAAATAAGATGACTTTCAATTGTGAGGGTATCCAAATGTAGGCCTTAATTTTTTGCAATTGTTATATATTTATCAAAAAATGGATAACAATGATGGCTTGAAACTTCTATTGAACATTCTTCGGAACCGCCTCAAAAATACCAATCTTATAAGTAGTTTAGGAACGTAAATTCTTAAACAAAAACTAAGGCTATTTCATCCCACCACTTTCAAAACCCGACAGAAGTAAACAGCAAATCAACAGATTGTTGTGTTCACGACAATGATAAACAAATTAAGAGTTTATTTATCGAATGATATAAATTTTGTAAGATTGTGTCGTGTGATTAATAATGAACGAATTGCACTGGAATTTGGTGCTTACATATTCTCCGCAGGTTGAGGTTGATTTTTACTTTCTCATATACGTAGTATATTAAGCAAGTATTGTTATCGTGAAAAAGTTCGACTTCGAGATTTTGATGTAAATACACGTTTTAGGTGTACCTGAGTCCATAAAAGTGGTTTTCGCCATGCCGTCTGTCTGTCTGTTCGCCGATTTAGGGCCCAAACGCGTACATGAAATCGAATAATATTTCGTATTTGTGCACTATATCATCTTTTGCAGATATTTTTTCATAAAAATGATATTACGCAAAAATTAAGGGTGATTTATTCTTGGCGATTTTTTGAAAAATTTTAGTTACTTAAAAATGGCTCCAGAGAATTTGATCAAATCAATCCAATTGTGGAGCCTGGTGTCACAAATAATACTGCGTAAGCCATATGTCTCTTGAAATCCCTATATAGCGTCCAGTGACATTACAATGTACGCTAAGCTACCTTACCTATGCCTTATGACGTCACGCCTCCGCCACAATTCATTCAAACTCTTATTACAGCCTTACGGTTAAAATAAATCGAATGATATCTCATATTTGTGGATAATATCATTCATAAAATACATTCTGATGATATAAATGATATTGCGCTACAATTAAGGGTAATTGATTCTTGGATAATTTGAAACAAAATTCAATTTACTCAAAAATGGCTCTTAGGATTTCGATTAAAATCCATCCAACCGTACAGCCTGATGTCACAAATAATAATAACTAAGTCATATGTCCCAAAAAGTTACTATATATCGTCCAGTGGCATTATTTCTGTACAAGACGCTCAGCGCACGCGTCAGAGGGGAGAGTAAATTTCGGGGCAAAAAGTGTAGTGAGATCAAACGTATATACGTATATGAGAAAGTTTGTGCAAGGTATAATGCGCCGTTTATATATTTTTCAAATGGGTTGGGTGAAGGTGGTTTGGTTGGTATCCATTAATATGTTTTGATACAGGAAAAGATAAGCGAAGGGTTGGGTGAAGGTAGTTGGGTGTATCCATAAAAAAGTTTCGATATAAGGTTATTTACGTATTCTCCTATAATAATGAGGTGTTACTCAAATAAAAACTTTTCCATGGAAACAAACCTAGTCACCTTCACCCAACCCGTCGCTTAATCGTTTTTCCTATAATAACGTGTCACTGCTTATATCAAAACTTTTTATGGAAATTTAACGAAGAAATCTAACCACCTTCACCCGACCCGGTTGGAAAATAACTGTTTTCGAGATATATTTTGAAACAAAATGGAGACTTAAACCAATATATCTCTCGAAAACAGTTATTTTCTCTCCGGGTTGGGTGAAGTTGGTCAGGTTTCTTCGTTAAATTTCCATAAAAATGTTTTGATATAAGCAACAAAACTTTATTATAGGATAAGCGACGGGTTGGGTGAAGAAGGTTGGTTACGGCTAGTTTCCATAAAAAAGTTTTGATATAAGGGTACTTACGTATTCTCCTATAATAATGAAGTATTACTCAAATAAAAAAAAATTATGGAAACAAACCTAACCCCCTTCACCCAACCCATCGCTTTCCTATAATAAAGTGTTGCTGATTATATCAAAACTTTTTAACGAAGAAACCTAACCAACCTTCACCCAACCCGGTTGGAAAATAACTGTTTTTGGTTAAGCTTCCATTTTGTTTCAAAACAGTCTCATTATTGAATCGTTTGTTCCTTGGAGACACTTTTGCTGGGGTTTTGAGAGTGACGGGGCTATTGTATAAAAGAACCAAAATCAATATCTGCTATGCAAGTACTGAAGCCATTAAATCACTTTTCCCACACATATCAATTAACGATATCACATTGCTTAAATAGTTGGTATCATAATCGATATTTTTTCCTCAAAATTATTGATAATTTTTTCATATAGGTATCATTCTTCATTAATTATTGTTAGTTATACCGATTTTTTAATAGAGCCGTTGGATGAAATAACTTAAATAATGTCGTGTATTTTTTCCTTCAGCAAATCCCTGTTTTTCACTTACACTTTTGAGGTATCTGCAAATTATCTTGGCAGTTTTATTATCGTAAACATTTGTTTAAAAAGGGATTTTCATTACAGACTCCAAAGTACTTTGGGTCTTACCAAGGTTGTACTTATTCATTGTGATTAAGCAAGGGTTATCCTCGTTTATCAACGAGGGAAAGTCTCACTGTTTGCCTGGATTTCACAAACTTTTGTTTAATCTATTGAAGAACTTCGGTAAAGTTGCCTAAGACTTTGGAGCCACTTTAACTCTTATTTCAACAGCACTTTCCCTCATTTCGGAGGTTATAGATGTGTTCCAACCCTTAGTAACGGTAGAAAGATTGACGGGGATTGGACGCTATAAAATTTAGGAAAGACAAAAGGAGCTCTTCAGTCTATCGCAGTCACTTGATTAGGAGCTCGCTGCCTAGCAACCATTTTCTAGCGTTTGAGTATTCGTCTCGCACATGCATTCCTATTGATCATGACTGAATAGGTGGAACAATCACGGCAAATAAGAATTGAACTACGTGCATCACAAATTCATTGAATTCTTGAAGAAAGTCATCGTCGGCGATTTATTTTTCTCTTCACTAAAGTTGCCACTATTTAAAACTTTTTATTTGAATCTCACAATCCATTTTTCGGGATTTTAATAGCAGAAAAATACGACTTATTAAAACCATCTTATTTGCTCTATTTTCGTCGAATTAACTGCTAAATGGAAATTTTTTCACTTGAATGACACGTTTACAACTAAAAGCTATGGAATAAACATGCGTCGATTAAGAAATAACTAGATTAAACAAGGCTTTAATATTTTTCCTCTAAGCGTGTCGTAGAAGTAGGCCATTCTGGTAAGGCAATTTGCTTTTGCTCGTGCCCCAATTAAACCATCTTCCATCGACATTTCTTGTTATAGCAACAGAGAGTTGTAATGAATGCACAACTAGTCCATTTTGGCGATTGAACTCTCATTTTGCAACATCTGCAGCTTGTGCAGATTTCGTTTATATTATTACAATTCAGGAACGTGACGAACGAATGATGCACTATTGTTCGGTGAGAGGCGTCTGTAAGCTTTTCGAGCCACATATGTTGAACTATATCAATTAACAACAAATCACTTATCTATGGTGAATTCAGTTTAATATCAGGTATCGTAGTTGACGAGTGTTTAGAGAAGATTTCGCCGGATTTGATCTGAATTAATCGCATTTCATTACAAAGTTAACAGAATTTTGATAGCGTTCATTTTCTGATTAATTAACAGATGGATACATTTTCTGTTTGTCGCAAGTGAAATCCGCTTATTCAAACACTATGCAACCAATAAATTTTCATCTACAAAAAGTTAAATTTAATACAATTATTACATTTAGATTACAACCAAACATACGACCATAGTTTAAAACGAAAATATACTTAATTAAATTCCATTTAATTACGCTCTTAAAACTTTAAATGCGCGTCACATCCCCTTTAAAGAGATCGACTCGGCACGTTGTATTTCCCTTCAACACACATGTAAAGCGCGCGCAAAGTTTTGCTTTGCCACAGTATGGCTGTATCCGTGAGGCTTTAATTAACTTCGACCGCATTATCCCCTTCACATTTTCACTCGACCACGGCGCGTGCTTTGTCCTGTAAGTTATGCAACTTCGCAAATTAGACCGAGTCTTGAATATATTCTCATCCCTCCTTAATGCTATTAACCTTAAAAAAGTGTAATTAATAGAGACTCGGGATGAAAGGAGCTCTATGCGTAATAATGCTGCTATTATTTCACTTCGAAACGAGAGTCGTTTTTCATCGCTATTCATTCTTTGGTTGCTCTTTTACAAGTCTTTCCAAATCTGGATACGAGTTTTTCAGCTTTCTTCCATATGTAATTCATCCAATGGTATCATAAGGTGTGATAATAGAGCACGGCGTATCACCGGGCGCTGATTAAAGGAAACAAGGATGTTTAATGCAAAGGGTAATGAGACGGGAATTTTAATGTAATTAAGTTTTTTATAAAAGGCCTTTCGGATATCGTTTTTGTCAAATTCTGTATCAACCGGCGTTACCGTTTAAATCTCTCTTTGCGTAGAGTTACTGGATGAATTTAATTACGCGAAAACAAAAAAAGGGCGATTAACGGATTATAGGCGAAGCTATAATGATGATGGATTAAAAGAATGCTTTCCAGGATTACGACGAGAAATTGTACCCTTTTGGAATCTGTTTCTTTCTTCAAAAAACAAATTTTCAATTACAATATACTTACGAGGAAATTCTTGCAAGAGGTTGTAAGAGGAGACAAAAATTCTCTGCCAATCTAAAAAGAGAAATCTTTTGAGGAGACATTAATAAATGATACGTGGCGGGATTAAGGAGAGATCACGAATTTAAAGTGGAATGATATATTTAAAGTTAATGGATCAAATACCCGAATATTAAGAAAATAGACATGAGAGGTGGATAAATTAAAGTAGAGACATGAAAAAGCACCCTTTTGAAGAAATTATCGACGAATCGCCGAGGAAATTTTATTTTTTTAATTATTTGACAATTCGGAGTGGAAGATATTTTTTCAATCATCGCAATTCAACAAGAATTAGGAAAAGAATAAACCCTTTCTTTGGCGTTACGGCGCTTTAAAAAATATAACTTGAACATTAAAATTTACGCCTGATTTTTCAATATAATTTTATACATTGTCTTCCTATTTGAAGTACTTATTTTGCACAACTGTTTTATGGATGAATGAGATTCGTTGTTCATTATATACGACTTATCCGAGAAAATGAAATGAATGCTCATGGAAAGGGAGGCCAATATAGACGGAATAAAGTCATGCGCAATTCAGAGTAAGCACATTTAAAAGAATAGAGGTCATTTAAAAAACAGTAAATCTTTTGAAACGACGCGGGGAGAACTCAATTGAGACTGGAAGGAAGAAAGCGGCGTCCCTAGGCAGAGAAAAATGGAAGAACTCGAGAATATCCGTGTGGCATCTAAAACGACGAGGATGTAGGCAGGATTGTATAGTATAGAGTATTGTATAGAGTAGGAGAAGGTATATGGATTTGGTGCGCGGAGGCGTTCTCTTTACTGCGCGAAATAGGAAGATTTCGGGCGCTTGGCGGTCAGAAGGAGAAGACCCGCATTCGAACGTAGATTGTGTAGTCAAAGGATAAAGGGTTGACAATCCCTTTAGTGCGCTCAAAATCGAAAGGTACAGTTTTTCTCGTATCACATTTGCAAAACCAATTCGAAAACGAGGATCTATTGGAAGGAGAAGAAGAAATTACGTTATGTAACGTTTCGTGGTAAAACGTATGATGAAAGAAAGTTATAAGTCTCAGCGAATGCCCTTCGATCATTCAATATTGACCTAAAAATATTATATTGATTACTTTCTCGAGTCAGGATAATAATTTTAAATACACGAATGGTGATAAGGTTGAGTTTTCAAACCTTTAGGCTAATCTGTTTATCCAAAGGAGGTAATTGAAACGTTACTTTCCTATTTCTATTTTAAGTGTTGGAGTGAAGAGTATAGTCTCATACAATATAGAAAAGTGAACTGTGAAATACTTCACTAACAGTATCTTTCCTTTTGTTAAAGCAGGCGTCAGCAACAGTGTGTGTGCGGGTATATATATTTCACCACCAATTAAGCAGTAAATGTTGAATACACCTTCATCTATCCATAATCCAATTATAAATATATACACATCCAAAACGGACATAGCTACTCGATATTTATAATTTTCTTCGAGCAAAAGGTAACTCAGGAAGCTTAAATAGACTTCATCGTACATAATTGTCACTCAATAAATATATTCCTGCGTTCATAGGGAGCCGCGTGATGCCGTGTAAGAACGTACCTGTGGCTCCCTAAACTATCTCTATCTCGTATATAAAGCTCCTAGAAAGTCAAACTAGCTCGCGAGTCGCGACTCAATTTCCCAAAGTTCACGTTTCACTTGCCTGTGCTGCGACTCTCGTCGTGTAAGGTCATCACACCAAATTGGAAAAAAGTCTCTCCTCTAGCTTATTCGCATTCCTACCTCTGGATAACACTCACATTCAGCATGCCTGCCATTCATTCGGGAGTATTATGCGTAGCGCTGAGAACATTCGAGAACGGCGCGGGAAAGGTGTAAATGCATTCCCGCGCAATCTTTTTCCTTGCTTCAGGAACGCCACCTGGAGTTCTTGCGCGGAAATGATCCAGAAACAAAACGCCTTTTCTCCTATATCTCTCTCTCACTCCATACATACCTTTCTCCATCTCTTGTCTTTCTCCTCCAATCTCCCTTTTACGTCCCTTTCTCGACATTACGTGGACCATTCCTATATATTTTTTGCGCGCATCCATTTTGCAATTCAAAGTCGGTAGAGGTAAAGGGGATTTCCGGAGATGAATACATAGGGAAAAGTTTGTTACTCTCTTTTCATTCTAGGCCGTTTTGTTTTATTTTTCTTACACTCCACCGTGAAAAAGGGAGCTTGAAAAAGTTTGAAGGAATAGAGACCATTTCCTGGACTAGGGGAGAGAAAGAGCTAGAGAGAGAAAGGGGTAGGGAGAGAAGAGAAGGAAAAGTTTTGCTTCAGGAAGGAGAGAGAGAGAGGAAGAGTGGGTGGAGGGAGTGAGGGGGGGAGAAGGAGAGAGGGTGAGGGGAGGGGGGAGAAGGAGAGAGGGGGAGAGAGGTGGGGAGAGACGGGGGGGAAAGGGGGAGAGAAAGAGGAGAGAGAGAGGTGGGAAAGAGGGGGGAGAGAGAGATGGGAGAGAGAGAGGTGGGAGAGAGGCGGGAGAGAGATAGGGAGGGAGAGAGGGGGGTGGGGGAGAGAGAGGGGGTAGAGAAGGGGGAGAGAGGGGGAAGGAGGGGGTAGAGAGAGGGGGAGAGAGATAGGGTGGGAGAGATGGGGGGAGAGAGAGGGAGGAGAGAGAGAGGGGGAGAGAAAGAGGGGGAGAGAGAAGGGGAAGAGAGAAGGGGGAGAGAGAAGGGGGAGAGAGGAGAGGGGGGATATGGGTAGAGAGGGAGAAAGGGGGGGGAGAGGGGAGGAGAGAAGGGGAGAGAGGTGGAGAGAGGGGGAGATGGGGAGGGAGAGGGGGAGATGGGGAGGGAGAGGGGAGAGAGAGAGGGGGGGAGAGAGGGAGAGAGAGAGGGGGAGAGAGAGGGGGAGAGAGAGAGGGGGGAGGGAGAGAGGGGGAGAGGGGGGGAGAGGGTGAGAGAGAGAGAGGGGGAGAGAGAGGGGGAAGGAGGGGGAGAGAGAGAGGCCTTTATTCGGGGCTGTTATTCTGACTAAGAAGTCCCATCTTCCACCTAACCCATCGTCATGAAACATATATAATAATACATAAAACATTAGCAATGTTAGTATAAATTTCGAACCGAAATTTACGGAATCCAATACACAATTCATATTACCTTGGATTACTTAACAGGAAGAGGTTGCACAGATTCAAGTTTCAACTGATTGTGAGTTAAGTAATCTAAAAATGTATAATAAGCTTAATAATAATAGATTTTTTAAAAAAATAGCAGACCGCGGTATCATAATCTTAGATATTTTCTATACATTTCTCTCAGAGCAATATTAATATTTTTGCTGACTAATCTGGATGGCTATATATATGTATATACATTGAATAAATAATAATAATAAACAATAGCAACCAGGAAGACCGCACCTCAGTGTGTGATCATAAAGTCAATTCAGTAGTTAATGGTTTGAAAATCTTCATTTTTTTAAAATTTGATAATTTTAATTACTTTCAATTCTTTGTGTTGTCTTCTTCCTAAGTATGCCAAGCTAAAGCAAGGCACTCATTCATCGAATTAGGAAACAGCGCTACGACAGCCGTAAATTTCGACCTTCTCATAAGTGCAGAATCTTGATCTCAATTTTAGAGTCCTGTGTTTGAATCCTAGAGGGGGAATGGGCCATCATGAACTCATTTATCACTGTTGAAAGGAAGAATTTCTTCGAGTTATGTAGTGAGCTCGAATAAAATGAGCAGAATCGAGCTTAATCATAACGCTATTTCTGCTCTTTTCTTTAGATAATTTCTGCTCCTTCCGCATCTCTTACTATTCTGCTACCAAGGAATGGAGGGACTGGAGGAATGTGGGATTCTTTTGTTTGTGGTAACAAAAACTTTGCTGCGAGAATATTTAATTTTAATGAAAATACGTGACCTAGGTTTCGACGTCTCATAGTCCTTAGTTAATTATATGTGAACTTCTTTCCGCATTAAATTATAGCGGATAACGTCTACTTTAAAACAGTTTCACAAACTCAAATTACAAAAGTTATGAATATATATTTCAGAAGTTTTCCTTGCATTCGAATAATGTTCTTGCCTTTTAAGGCAAATAACGTGAAACTTATTATTAAGAAAAAATGACATTGGGCAGATAATAAGCATTTACAAAATAAAAATGACCTTGGCGTTAATATGAAGAGAGAAATGGGAAGATGAGAGACACTTTATTGAATCAAAAGAATGTATGAGTATCATTTGCTGACAAAACATCCTCAAAAAAATTTCGAAAAGGCTTAATTGCAATTTTATTGATTAATTTTAAGTACATTTCCACGATAAAGGCGATAAAAATATTCCCACTCGCTTAGGAACTGCTTTCAGAACGCTAACGTATAAAATTTTCAAATCCGTTTTGCAAACAAACATTTTGAGCTAAAATCTAATTTCAGTAAAATTTAAATGTTAAATATCAAACTTACCGTTTGGTTGCAATTGAATTGTTGATCACGCTCACCAATGAAGACACCTTATTTGCAGCTGGTGTTGCCATGTGCTTTTCTCAACAGATTTGTGGCCATTGGTTTTCATTAGAGCTTCAGTAAGCGCGATATTAACCTAAGTAGATAATAAACGGTAACATATTTAGTGGCTGATCTATTAAAGAACTTATTGAGATTCTATACTTTCATATATAGTAATTAAGAAATAGTATATATATCAAATTTTGTGTATACTTGTGATAACACACGATTATTCTACTGAGCTCATTTTGAATACCTCAGATTTCAAAGTTATAAAAACATAACAGAAAATGTCAATTTGTCGATGTAAAGTGACGGGAGATTATAGCTACACCGACACACCATCGTCAGCAGCCGGAAGACCCAGCAAAAATACTGTTCTTACTCAAATTTTTAGGTAATATAAAAGATAATGATATCTCGGTCAGCTACTTTTTAAATAAATCCAATTATTAAGCCTATTATACATTTTTAGATTACTTAACTCGAATCTGTGCAACCTCTTCCTGTTATGTAATCCATGACGATATGAATTGTGTGTTGGCTTCCATAAATTTTGATTCGAATACGTTGATTCTTTGCCGTGTTAGGCATAAATGCTGTAGGTAACATCTTGTTTTCTTATTCCAGTAGATAATCGTTTGTGGAATAAACAAGATTGCCCAAACAGAACTTATGATGCCTACTTTCCATTTAATCATTTATTTAATACTTTTTTTGGCTTTAATAGCTTTAAAGTCATCGCGGATATGTAGCTCTTTGTGTTCCCAAATTTCATAATTTGGCATTATAAAATATTACAAATACATTCGAACGGAATATTAAATTGATCACGCGTGTTTGTGCGGCCAAAATCACGCGTGTACGTATTAGAATATACCGAATCATCTGAGCCCAACAATAGTTGTTGCTATGGCAACGCTCTCGTAATGAGTGATAAAAACTGCAAAATCGCCCGTATTTACGCAAACTTCTAAGAAATACAATCGATAAGCAAAATTCTACGATAAAACTTAAAATTTTCATTCCTTTTCTCAGAGAATAGTAGAAAACTCGCTCCGATATTACAATTTTAAGATATTTTAATGTGCAAGGGAAAATTGCCCTGCACGATGGATTTCAGATTTCCCATGCAAATCAAATGGGAAGGTGAGTTCCTGGAATCGAATCCGGGATTTCAATCTTCGAAACAAAAACTATCCTCGGGAGCTCGGCCCATGTAGCAAGACATTTTTACTAAGTTTCATGAAAATCGGTTTATTGGTTCAAAGGTTAATAGGGAGGGACGGACAGACAGTCATTCTGGAAATTAGGCTAAAAATGTGAGACTTGAGTTAAGCCAATAAATTTTAAATGACATTTTTTTATTTAAAATTTCATGACCCAGATTAGTAGCAGCTCCATTTATTAATTTAATCTACGCTTCACAAGGTGTTAATCACTTTAAAATGGTGTTACTTAAAATTAAAGTATCGTCTATCTCTTGACTTAAGTAGACGAATTAATAATTCGGATTTGCGAAATAATTATTTAGGCATAAATGTGAAAGCGAATAAAATATATTGCCTGAAGATTTTTGAAATCCATTAAGGAATTATGCAGATTATTATGCAAACCAGTGGGGATCAAAGTAGCGGAGTAATGTCACGTTATAACTTCGATGGTTTATCACCGACCGCACCTCATTAGTTAAACATTAAAACAAAAGTTCTGGTTATGTCCATGTACTGGTTTCACGAAAAGAGAAACAGGACGACTGAAATCAATAGTTTACTATGTCATAAAATAATTTTTAAAATTTTGCTTATGAAGTGTCAGGTGAAATAAAAAATGGAAGAGTAGTATTCGTGATTCATGTACATACTAATATATTTTTATTGCCTTAATATGCCACAGGTTAATTGCGAGTAATTACGACATGATCCTGAATTTTTTCCTGCGCGTTTTCGCGAAGAGTATTTCTAGGATACGCTCATGTTATTATCACTTCAAGGAGAGTGTTCGCTTAAAGTTGGATGCAACCCAGTTCTTCGCCTTGGATTTACGCTCCCTTGCGCAAGCAGCCACTCTAAAGGGGAGCATTCAAAAAGATGCAGCCTCTTTAGATGTTAGTCCCGATGCATAGGTATGCATGTGTATGTCACGAAGGGTTGAATGAAATTCTACAGAGGCAAGCAATACGGTCGGTAGGAGTAAGTTCTGAACCAAATGTTACGATCAAACAAAGAAATACAAGAAGATTGAAGATAAGAAGATTGCGAATACTTTCAGTAGAAGAAAGTTTCAAAAGCACGAGGAGATGAAAGAGAATTTTGAGTTATCTGCCCTTTCAAATGGAAATATGACTGCATGAAAGATAAGTAAATCTTTTTTCATATTTTCCAAATCAAAGCAAGGAATAAGGAATATTATTGTGTGAATTACGTCCGCATATTAACGATTCATCTATTTTTGAAGCTTTAACTTTAGCCATGAGATAACTGGTATTTTAAAACAATGTTTAAATAACACAAATCTTGTTTTGAATATAGAAAACGGCTGATATTTTAAAATAAATTTGCAAGATCAAACGAGTTTTATTTATAACATCATCGAAAATTATTCTTTAGAACAGTTCAATATAATAAGTCATAGGATATAAGTTCAACTGTTCAAAAGTTATCACGGAAGAGGTGTCGTATATATATGTTTCACGGAATTTCTTCACAAGTTTAAAAAACTATAAACTAATGCACAAATAATTTACTATATGACCATAACTGACAAAACCTTTTGAATCCGGAAAGTGAGAAAATAATATAAAAATCATTATAAGCGGTAATTTATATATAACTAGGATATGAATTTTTCGTGTTTAACCCGATTTTTCTCCTCCGATTACGATTTAGTAATTTCTGGTTAAACCCGATAAAACCCGACATTTAAATTTAAAAATATAGAACACAAAATTTTTATATAAATTTTTATTGCGTAAAACCACAAGTAATTACAATAGTTTCAAAAGAAATAAAATGTCTTATCACATTTGTTATATTTTAATAATAATTTTTTATTCAAAATGGTATTTTCAGATAGTTATTTTACAGTTTCTCTAATTGTGTCCGACAGTTTCTGTAATTGTGGCGACAAGAATTTGTTAGGCTGAGTAATTAAGATGGTTGGAAGGTCATAAAAATAGAATGGAGACAAACAATAAGATGTGCTGAGAGTATCGCTTTATGTGGACATCTCGCAAACCACTATCACTGTGAGGGTCACAGAGGCACTACCGTTATAGATACAATGTAGATACGTTGTAGTACAGACTATATGGATACAACGTATTTGTTTTGATCTTGAGTGGATTCGCGCCGTGTTTCATGCGCCTTAGCGAGCGAGCAGTGTGTGCTGTGGTCGGCGAGCGCGAATAAGTTTTATCTTCCGCGAACATTGAAAATTGCTACAATAATTTCTGCGCGAATGCGTGAAATCGCGAACATGGAACCCGCGAATATGGAAGGATTACTGTAAGTTATATTTTTATTTGTTGTTCTAAACTTTCTACTCACTATAAGAAAAACTATATAAAGCGACAGTGCAGCAGTGTCGGAATTAGGCATGGGCAATGCCCCGGGGCCCGTCCTGCTACCCACTTGATAGTCTACAATTATTAGCTAATGAAATACCATTGAGAATAATTACACTTATCATTTACACGTACCTATCTGGTGCAGTGCCCAGATATCGTCGGCAACGATATTTTTCAAGTTTTTACGGCAAGGGGCACGGCACTGACACGGATACTATTGTTACCTTCGGACCGGCAATGTGTGTAGCATCCGCCAACGGCAATACGCTCGCTGTTCGGATACGGCACGGCTGACGCGCAGACGTGTAAATACTCGTGTCGGCACTGGTACCACACGGGCCTTATTAGCTTTCAACGGTTTATCCAATTCAATCATATATAGCAACGAAGCCACATTATTTCAAAGCTAAACCTTAATTTTAAAGGGAGCTTTTATACCAAGATGACCCGTGACGGTGATTTGATTTGATATGACGGCAGCTTAAGCCACTAGAAAATCATCGTAACCTGAACTTTCATTCCAAAATGATTCAATTTTGAAATGACGTGATATTTAATTCGTGCCAGTTCGAAAGATGTGCTGCTGATTCGCTAGAAATGGGCCAGTTTCTAACAAAAAATCAAGTTCAGGTAAACAAAAACATTTGCAGAAGTACGTTAAGAAGTGTTGTCAAAACGTTATTCTTTCACTTTAACGCTCTGTGAATGTATGTTTCATCATAAAACATAGAAAAATATGTATCGTTTTAACTCTGAGTTGTCGCATCACATCGCCGGCTTGTTACCGCCAACTTGGTTTTAAAGGATTACATTTAAAAGCATGTGCCCTCACGTCAAAATTACCGTATTTATTCATGTACCGCGCCCCCTCGTGTACCACGTATACCCCTATTTTTGGGGCAGTTCGTAAGAAGAAAAATAAATTCGTGCCGGAATAAGTGGGTATTAGGGATTTAAAAAAATTGTTGGGCTCTTCACCAATTCCTTTTCTTATGAAACAAGGTCCGCGCGTACGCTTCGTAACATTATTCATCTTTTGCGAGCATAAACGTAGACGCAAGCGTGTGCCGGTGAATTTACTATCGACACTCGCAATTTATATAACCTGTTCAGAAATCCTCAGGTAAAACATTTTGGGAAAAAAGGTGTGCGCGGTACACGAGTAATTATGGTAAATCGCCGTCACCAGTCACCTTGGTATAAAACTCCCCTTAGAGTAGCAGCGTCTATTAGACTGATTCTGCATATATTATCTCCCAACAGAAAAAAATCAATACAAAAAGTTAAACAGTTCAAAGTCATGAAAATCAATTCGATTAGTCACTTAAAGGGGCCCGCTAAACTTTCTTGCCCCAGGGCCCGTTGCTGACTTGTTCCGTCACTGCAGTGCAGTGTTGATCGTCAGATGGTTAAGAGATTGTTTTTTCGATACAATTCAGGGAACTTCAATTTTGTAGAATTTTGTTATATTTTTTTTTGTTGTCCTTAACTTTCTCCTGACGGAAAGAAAAACTATATAAAGTGACAGTGCAGTGTTGATTGTCAGATTGTGAAGAGATTTTTTGTAATTTTTAAACAAATATAAAATTTTTATTAGATTTAAAAAAAATATGGGTAAGAAACGGAAAAGTGCTTTAGATTGGATATCATATTACCTAGATTTTAAAGCGTTTACACCAGAAGGTAATGGCGAAGAAAAAGCCATTGTGTGTAAACGTTGTTTAAAAATTTCTGTGGATGTTGCTAAAAAAATCCCTATGACAGAATAAAAGAGCATGTTGCGAGTGCACGACACAAAAAATTACGTAAGGATAGTCGAAAATCCATTCCATCGACATCGCGTCAACAACCAACACTAAATGATATGTATATTAGTGCGAAAAAGACGCCGAAAATAGCAAAAATGGGCAATTTACAATTATGTTCGTGCAGTATGCTGTGCTGGCTTAAGCCTGAATACATATGACGGCCCAATTGGTGATTTTGTGAAACAATAATTTCCTACTACCTAAACTATGCCAAAATATGAAATGTTATTAAATAAATATTTACCTGAAGTTTAGAATTTAGATTTTGAAGAAAATAAAGAATTAATTCAGAGCTCAAAAAAGAGCCTGATTGTTGATGAAAGTAGTGATGTTGTAGGTCCGGCAACAGTAAATACTATGATAACATTATACAATAAAAACCAGCAAAAAATTGCTTTCTTAATACATGTTTCTTTTGTTACTAAAACAAATAGCGTAACTATTGCAGGAGCTTTAGGCCGTGAATTGGAAAAAATTGGCTAAAGCTGGCTAGATAGGCTATGCATAGCAACATATAGTGCTGAATATATGAAATTGATGGCATCAAAAATTCGAATTGGTGAAAATATGCTTCAACTTTTACACGTTACAGACATTCCACATCTTATTCATGTTTCTGTTGAAAAAGCTATCAATTCCCAAGAAATGAACTCAGAAAGAAAATTTGTATAAAATTAGGTGTTGTTTTTAAGCATTCTCCGAAGATATTTGGCACATATTTAGCTGCCTGCGAACGATTTCGAATTTCAAGCATTAAACCACCTGCTGTTGTACCTGTTCGCTGGTCTAGCTTCTATAAAAGCTTAAAAGTGACCAGTGGCGGATTTAGGGGGGGGGGGGTGGATCGCATATGGCGCGCTCCAGCGGTCCCGTGAAGTAAGGGGCCCCGAAAAAATTTTCGTGTATATAATCTCAGAATTATTAAATGTCTCAATTTAAAAATCAGTGGAACCTCTCTATGATTCCATAGAAAAACCATCATTAAGAGATGTCAAAAAAGAGGGTAGCCGTTAGAAGCGGTTTCATTATATACTTAGATTGCAGGGCCCTCCAAATTTTTAGTGCCAGGGGTCCCAGGAGGCGTAAATCTGCCACTGAAAGTGACTATTAAAATGTAGAGTAGTATAAATCATTTTCTGTAAGGCCCCGACAATAAAAAATAATGGACATCAAAGAAATTACAGAATCGTTTGGTAAAAATGAATTATATGTTTTACTATTGTACTTGGAAGAACGTTTGACACTGATCGTCACTCACCAGCAAGAATTGGAAAGTAAAGCGTCACTATTACATCGAATGAACCAATTTGTTAACGCATCCGCTGAATATGGAACGCGACTGGAAACCCGCTACAAAACAGGTGCTTGTTATGCAGTTATGGATACATTATCTCGTACCGCTTGTGCTGCCTCTGAAAAGGCTATGAAAGAGTTTTCTGAAGTTTTATGTACAAAATGGATTGCCACCATCGATAGAAATGTGCACACATACGTTATAGCATTTTGGAAAAACGCATTCATAATAGACTCATTTAATAAATCTATGCGTCCCAAATACGGGTGGGCATGAATTATTCAGTTTCAGTTCAAATTTAAATTTAAAGCCAACTTGTTGGAACCGTCCCCACAAAATTTAGATTAGGATATTTTTCGATTTTGGATCGATGCTCAAGTTCGCTATCCTGAGTTGAGTAAGTATATCTTAATGCTTTTGTGCATGCCAACAGGTAGCTGTGACGTTGAGCGATGTTTTGGCTATTTACGACATTTACAAACTCCAGAAAAATGTGACATGAATAAAAAAACATTTTCTATGCAAACGATGTTATATGTTAACAATAAGAGTACAAATTGAAAAAAAATTATTATTATTATTTCTTTAAATTATACCAGAATTTATGCAATTTTAAGTTTTTTTATTGAATTGAACCCTAATCAACCGAAGTTTGATAGAAAAAATAAAACCCGACAATTACCCCCTTAATTGATATTTATAACCAAAAATTCACTCTAGGTTTTTATAATCCAAAAATCTACTTTCTTAAGATTAAAATAAATTTTGAGATTGAATTTTATTTTGAGATATAAAATGAATGTCTACGAGACATTTAATAACATATGCAAATAATGAATCATATTTAAAATTTGATTGCAAATATTAATTTTGTAGTGAAAGAGATAAGAATAGAAATAGCTTTAAGTTTTGACACATCATCAAAGAGTCCGAATAAAGATATTTCATTACAAAAGTAAATGTGGTTCCAGACGCTGACGATCTTAACCGTTTAAATTACACGAACAATTTTCTGAAAAAATTTATTAAAGCAATTTTTATTTGTATGTGAATAGATACCTTGAAATTGTATGTTCACAAATAAATATTTAGCATTATTTACGGAAAAACGAGATCCTGAACCTATTAACAAACCTTTTGTCAAATGTTCAAAAGAGGATCAAACTCTATCCTAAGCGTAATTAAACAGAAAAGATAAATTTTCAAGAATAAATGGGTCGAACACGTGCAAATGAAATAAATTATTTTTCATAATTACCTGTGGATAGTTTGAGTCGTCATGAGCAGTTATGAAAATAAGACCTCACATAAATGAGTCCTCAAAAGAGGGATTAGAGGAAAAATTAGAAGGTTAAAAATAAACACCACTACTGATAAAATATCTGTCATCATCTGCTATACATTAGCAATATAGATGACATCGATTTCGCCTAAGTTTTTTCCAAACGTGCCATTAAGCTCTATTATTCCAGATAGTCGTGGAGAAGGGCATAGGTTTAAAAATTGTTTAAGCGGTTGAAAAGTATAAAATCCTAATTTCCAGATTTCCACAGTCATCGCCGCTTCCGTATAACGCGGGCGTGGTTCAGGTCTTTTATACTTTATACTTTTTTATGTATATTATATTATATTATTTTTTTTATAGTCGTTGAACGCTGGCGTCTGCCTCTTTTAGAAGTTTTGACGATAACATTTCTCGATTATAATGGCATTGCTATTGAACTCGGGCTCTAAATTTAATTTTGAATTTTGAAGATTTAGCTTTTATCGATATATGTTGTTTAATTGTAATACCGTATTCAATAAGTTTCTTTTACTATTCAGAAAAACTACGTTTACCTTTCAGTTCTCAGGAATAGCCTTTTTGGGGCTCATTTTATCAAAGAAAAAGTAATATTTTGTATTTGATTAGTGTGCCCGTTAGTGTGCTTATATCAGGGGCTATACTCCCAAGTTAAATTAGGTATTGTGGGTGCACATTATATTAGTAGGCGAAAATGATATATACATACATTCAGGTCAAATCTACCACTCACTCAATACCGCCATTTTAGAGGAAACAATAAACAAATTTTTGCTTTGCCTCATAAAGCGTTTACCGTTTACCCTCAAAATTACTTTTAATCAGAGACTGCAGATTAGAAAAATAATACCTTTTACAAAATTTATCATGAAACAATCCTTATATAAATTTATTAATATGTGGTTTTAAGAACACGCTTCCACTTTAATATTCTATATTGAAGTCTTTTATTGAAATACAATTAAAACATTATCTCACTCGATATGCACCAAGGGCTGGTCCAAGAGGGCAAAGAAGGTAGAAGAACTCCCAAGATTTCAGAACATCAAAACATTTAACAAAAAATTACATATCAAAGAAATGTTACTCTTTGACTGCATTTATTTTGTTGTACGAAACCTTATCTATTTCCTTTTTACATAATAAAATCTTGATGCATTTGATGATCTTTTCAAATAGTTTATTTTAGTATCTTTGATTACCACCCCAAGGCTGAAGCCCGCGTCCGCCCTTGATATGGAAAGATATACACGTAAAATTCTGTGTTTTCGCTACGTCATTAATTGTGGTGGTGTAATTTGGGAGGCAAATGTCGCAGGAGAAAAAATAAGAGAGGGCTTGGAGGTGTATGCTGCAGGGGCAAATTACAGCAAGTAAGGAGTAATGCGTTGCAGGACAGAAGTGTTAGTTAGTATATAATGCAGTGAAAATAGCGTTGGAGGGAGGTATACACTTCAGAGAAATGCGTGCTGATTGGAATATGTTGCATAAGTTTTATGGCGGGGTTTATATTTCAGTTCAGATCAGGTTTGGTTTGAAGGTGTATGATGCAGGTATAAAGGGCTAGGAAGATAGGTGGATAATGCAGAGGCAATGCTGTCAGGTACTTACTCGATTTTTTACGTTCGCTATATTTTATATCCCATACTTAAGTAGCCCCATTTTATGAACTGATAATTTTGCGTACTGGGCATTTTTTAACGGATAAAATAGAAAACTCTTTAGATTGTATTGCGTCGGATCAGTTTTACGCCACTGGTATTATTAGGAATCAACTGTACTAGAATAATAGCAATGCTTTGATAGGATTCCTAATTTTTGAGAGTCTCACGATAAAAGTTTCCCTTGCATATCTGCCAAGTGTACACATTCATTTGAGTTTTATGTATTTTAAGGTGATGTTGCGATACAAGACAATAAAAAGCTATTTAGAATGATTAGATCATAGTTGAAACAGGTCATTTATGATTTTCTTGAATAAGTGGAATTTTTACAAAGCGATTGATTCTCTCCTCGTTTAATTTGTAATGTTTCTTAAGTAGCACGAGTCCCTCCCTGTTCTTAGGTTTTCACATTCAAGAATCATAAAATTTTTCTTCAATATCTCTGCAACTACGTTATCGACATGCTATAACACATTCACAGTCAACCGGTAATTCTCCCCACCATTTTCATTCTACTTAATGACCACCGTTCACTTGTAATGTTTTTACCACATAACCTCACCCAGCTGGGATAGAAAAATATGGCACGTGAACGGGTTTGTGATAATTATTTATGCCCGTACTGTTTCATGTTTTTGTTCAGATTGCATTGGGGAAAACTCGAACACTAAGTTTTCGTTTTCATTGGCTTGAAAGAATCCTTAAATGCGTCATCGGTTAGCATGCACTTGCACATACATACACGGGTGGAATTTCTTTCTTCATTCACTGCAAATAAGTGATTCTAAAAAAAATCAGATGTTTTTTAAATAATAACCAAGATCAAGTAACTTAAGGTTTAAAATCACTGCAAATTTGATTCAAACGACAACGAAAAAATGTTAAATTCACACTCATCAAATTATCTCAAGGAAAAAAGGCAATTTATCTTTGGATTTCTAATAAAACTCCGAAAAAAGGCGGAAATTCCCTAAAGAGAGTTTGCGAAAAAAGAGAGGGAGAAGGACGCTAGGATTATAAGAACAAAAAAGAAACCGGAAAAAATGCGTCCAACCGCATTACTAATTCCGACGAACGGAGTCGCCTACGGCCCAAAAAGACGAGGGGAAGGTTCGTTTACAGCCCCCGTTGAGGTTCTCGCCCCATTGTCGAGCCAATCCAAAAAACGTCCACCTGCACGACTTTGAGGAATAAAAAAAAACCAGCCTCGCTCCTCCCCGCCCGCTCTCACTTCCTCCCCGGCACGCTAATAAAGAGTCTTTTGTCTTCGGTAATATCCGCAAATGCCGCACGGGTGAAGCGGCGCTGCCTACGCGGCCGCTGTAACGGACGTCTATTTGGCGCCTTTCAGACGCCCTCGCAATTGTTTGAGCGGATGGGCGTTTCGGGACGGGATGGGAGAGATTAAAATAACAGTGAACCAAAAGGGAGGGGACGAAACGTTTGAGTCCGACGCTTTATTTTGGAACGGAAATAATATTCGACGGATGGATTTAATTTTTTTCTCTCGCTGAACGTACTGCGGCTTTCCTAAAAAAAAACGACTTATAAGGTCGTTTATCGTTTTAAAGCAACACCGTTGTGACAGGGCGATGTGGTAGACATTTGCGTGCCCGAGAAAGGTTGTTTCTACGACGGAATTTATTGTTAGAGGGACGTTAGCAGGAGTGAGATTCTAGTGGACCGAAATATTTCAGCTTCTATTTTCTTCTACGATGGAGACATTTTTGCGAATGACATTTTTATCTTTATAGGTTCAGAAGTTCATATGCTAATAAAATATGTCAACATGCGAATCAAGCTAGGTGGCAAATTGTTCTACTGGCTAGGCCGATTTCAATTTATGTGGATCTGATAAATTTATTAACTTTCATTAAATACTGTCCTTGACCTAAATAAGAATTTTCCGAAACTATATTGATTCAACCAAACGTTTTTTTTCTAGCCATAGTTTTAGTGTAAAACAACTCATGGAAAATAATTCCCTCACAAAAAATTACTCATATTAATTCCTGTATTCATTCGCGAATTTACCATGATGATAATTTTCATCATGTTTTCCATGGTGATAAAGAGATAAGGAAAGCTTATCATCAACAAACTAGTGTAATTGCATGCCAAAAAGGCCGGGTATACATGAATAAAGTATTTAAGTACTAAAACACTACCCATTCTTTCTTCCTCCTCTCTCCCCTCCCCCCTCCTCCACGCATTTCCCTTTCTACCTTTCCACATCCTCCAATTCCCCTACCTCTATCCCTCTCATCAAAAGTCAGCATGACGGAATTACAAACATAGCTCGTTATTTATCATGATTAATGTTATATAATGAAACTGCTAGACAACTTGGGCCGAAGTCTTTATTAAAAATAAACAAACTATTTCTTTTGTTTAATGTAACCCACTCCGTTGAAGATTACAGACGTTAATTGCTTCGAGCCCATCATCATCACGGCAGATATTTCCAAATATAGTACGCGCGGAATACCGAATCAAAAAATTTCCCATCGTCGCTCGTTTTATTTTTACTTCGGCGAGCGAGAAATATCCTTGACGGCTGCATTTTCCCGAACGTTGCTCTCCCACTTTCCGCCGTCTCTGCAGTCGTCGACGAAATAAAATTACGCTAAAGTGAGACTGCTTGTCATCATCACCCAGAACCGCCCGCTTCACGCCACCCACTTTAAGCGACCTCCCCTCTCTATCCCTCTAACAGTCGAGATGGAATTGCGGTTATCTCTTCGAAATCCACATCTTGATGAGACATGCGGGATGGAAAATAATAATGAAAAAAAACGTCACCAGATATTAGAGACAGAACTCGTGGGGATGTGGGTGGCGGCGTGAAGGGAGTTGTAAAAAAGGTGGTGAATTATTACTTCGGCACGCCACCTGCAGCGGGTAGGAGGATGGAGAACGTGAAGGATTCGCCTGGATTCATCCCTCGCGCCCCGCGTTTTTCATTTGCCACGTACGGCTGACAAGTGGGGTGAGTAGGAGGGATGGAGGGAAGGGGGATGGAAGGGGAAGGGAAGGGGGATGGAAGGGGGAGGGAAAGGGGAGGGAAAAAGAGGAACGCGAGCGGCACGTTGTGACAACAGGCTGCCATCTCCCAATCGTTTTTCTTTTCGTTTTTAATAACGAATTGTAGGATTTAATTCCTCGTGCCCGAAATTTTATTTCATGGGAGGGTCTCAGAAAAAAATGTCGTTTTGACAGTTGACGATTGCCACTGTTTTGGATCTAGTTATGTTTTAGAAGATTTAAAAGTCCTTAAACATCATAGAGCCCGATCACAGTTTAATTGTTACATTATTTCAAAGACAATTTTATTTTCCAATAAGAAATTAGTTATGTTTTATTTGGCAATCATATATTTAAAACCATTAATAATCCACTTGTATCTGATAGGTGAAACCACGTTCCTGATGAAATGATGGGAAATAATAGATTTCTGATTAAATAAGCAATTTTTCCTAATTATACAAAATACAACTGATTGAGAGGAAAAAGCCTTATACTCAAGAAGAGTCCTCGTTCTTAGAAACCCTGTGTCTGCTGTTCCTTCTATCCTTGAGATCGTTACCACAACTGAGTGTCCATAAGCTCATCTAATCTTATTCAACTCCATTCTACATCTACATCTACAGTTTACCCTGCAAGCCACCGCAAGGGTGTGTGGCAGGGGGTGTATTAACACCAAGGGGAAAACTCCAAAATTAGGCTTTGGTTTACGCCCCTACGCGAGGTTACTTTTGATCGCAAGTTTTATTCTGCTCAGCTATCGTTCTAGGGAAAAATGAGCCTTTGTATCTCTCTGTCCTACAGGCTATCTCTCTTATTTTACGAGGATGGTCCATTCTACCGATATAGGTGGGAGTTCTTATTATTTCTTTGACGTCGCTGGAGAAAGTACTCATTCTAAATCTTTCAAGAAGTTTTAACCTAGCACGTGATCGACGCTCAGCTAGTGATTCCCATCCTAAGTCCTGTATCAAGCCTGTAACGCTTATATTTCTATCATAACAATTTTTGACGAATCTAGCAGCTTTTCGCTGCACTTTCTCTAACTCGGCGATTAAACCTTTCTCGTACGGATCCCATATGCTCGACGCATACTCTAGCAGCGGTCTAACTAAAGAAAAGTAACATGTCTCTTTGACTTTTTCTTCGCTTTTACCTACTATCCGTTTGATGAATCCTAGTTTTTGCTTAGCTTTCCCGGATATATTTCGTATGTGTGTGTCCCACGAGAGGTTACTTGTTAAAATGACACCTAAGTATTTGACGGATTCGGATAATTTTAGATGTACGCCTTCTATACTGTAATTCATCGCCTCAATTTCTTTGTTTCTCCAGAATCTCATGACGGAACACTTACCTAAGTTCAGCTCTAATTGCCACTCTTTACACCACTCGAGAATTGCGTGTAGGTCGTTAGAAAGTAATGCTTGATCAGCAGGACTGTTAATCTCTCTGTAAACTACCGTATCATCCGCGAATAACTTGATTTTACTTGTAATAACATTATCTAAGTCATTTATGTATATAAGGAATAATAGGGGACCGATGACACTTCCCTGTGGAACGCCGGAGGACACGCTGACCGAATCTGATTTAAATCCATTTATGACTACCATTTGTTCCCGATCATTGAGAAAGTCCCTGATCCACTCGATTCTACTTCATAGTGAGAGTATATTTCATGTTCAACAATATCTAAATAGACATTAGCCTCCCTAAAATTCATTTTACAGTTAGATAGCCATGTATGTAGCGTTAAAAACCTTGTTTCTGACTTGTCTCTCTATCATTCTTTAACATTATCTGCCCAAGTAATCCTTTCTTCATGTATTGCGTACTGCAAGTTTATGTGCATTAAAAGTACTTTCGAAAAAAAATTCTACTCAAACACGTTTAAGGCAAACAGACGTTGCGGAGTAATATAGAATCATAGGAACTGAAATGTTTAACTCGAAATATTATATATGTTTTAATAGGTTTCGATTCCTGTATGAAAGATTACACCACCATTTAAAATAAAATTGTTATTAAATTATTAAATTGTCAATTCCAAGGCAATCAAAAATGATAAAATAGGAAGCTCAAGTACCATTAGAGTTTTACAGAACCAGGATTGCGTTTTGTATACAAAGTAGCCGTCATCAGTGATTATTAACCGATATTAGATTCCGAGTTATTTTTAGAACCCAATATTGGTGAATCACCACTGATTCTGGTTGTTTTTAAAAAGAAAATTGGCCTCTGGTTTTGTCCCACGTTTTTAAAGCTATTGGGTCTATATAGTTAATCCATTGGATTCCAGCAGTAAGGGCGAGATGGATAATTTTTGATGTAAAATAGTTACCTAGACCAGAAATTGCAAACATTTTCCTGCTCGCGTGCCAAAATTACGATTTATTTTTCTAATCTAAGATAACAATAAAAAATATATTAAAAAAGAAATAATTTTATGGTGTAACTGAGATCATTTATTCTCAGACTGAGAACTCGGAAAACGATAGATTGTTTGTATAAAATTCAATTTATAATCTAACAACACTCGTCCCAGATAATTTATGGTCAAAAGACAATTATAAAGTAACAAGCATCTCTTTCTTGCACAAAACGACCCTGTTAGTCAGTTATCTTATCATCGTAATTGCAGTATCGCTAGAGAAAGTCTTTTATATTGCCAAAAATGGAAAAAAATAAGAACAAACAATTTTTTCCTTCTGCGTACCAACCACAATCGTCTCGCGTGATATAGGTTTGTTGTTCCTGACCTAGTGCAGTATATTTAACGAAAAATCAATTTAAGTTACCCAATATCTTTCGCTTTTTTACTGCAAAATTGATACCGCCATTGATAACGATGGAGGAATTTATGGACTTAAAATAGGTTGATTGATGAAAGTTTTTATGCAGTAAAGACGCCATTCCTCGAATATGAATTCGCTAGGAGAGTATCAAAGAATTACTTCGCACTTTGTGGAGACAGTTTAAAAAAAAACTAGAAATTTTTCCGACATCGTTGGGGTTAGTCTGATTTATGTCACTCATTCATCAATCAATGCACTTGATTAATTCTAGCCGCTCTGAGGGAACTGTGGTGTTGAGAATGGGTCGGATTTCAACAAAATTACGGAATATGGAAGGGAAATTCAAAATGCGGTTTTCCATTGCAGCTGTCTCTCACACATGGATTTGGGCTATGATCGGTCACAATGTAATTCATTTTTAAAAAGGAAATTCTTTACAAAGCGTTTGTATGAAAATATGAGAATGTGGTGTACTGAACTTTTCGCATACACATACGGACATTTAAAATACAGCATTGAGGGCAGGTTCGAAGAAGATGCAAAAGTTTACATTTTATTTAAATAAGTTTAAATATAAAATAATATTGACTTATATTTTATTAATATCATAATTTTAAATTAAAACGTAGACGGAGAAATTTTAATCGTGTTTAATAAATATTTTTCATTAAACCATGAAGTTAATTTGTTTATTCGATTTTGCATTGACTTCATAGGACGAAATGAATGTTCAAAAATCATAATTATGAATCATTTTATTTGCGATAAATGTATTCTCTTTAGTTGAAAATAAATAGATGCCATTGAATCTTCCTTTCTTATACACGAGACCCAAACTTCTGCTTCTTTTCCCCTGGGAAAGTGGATATCAAAGTAAAACATCCATCTTTTCATCAAATGCATAAGTGTTCTCCGATGGGAATAGAAGGTAATTCAAAGTATTGAGATATCTCGACATATATATAAATGGTTCGTAACGAACTCATGTTTATTATTTCAGTAATTTCGTGAATTTCCACTTTGTATCAAGACATACCGATATTTAGATAGTTACTGGGTCGAAGTCTAAGGAGAGAAGAGCATCAATCATTATAACATAAGGTTAAGTTGAAAAATGCCTCATAAGATAATTAAAAAATAAACTTAGTTTCCTAGGAACGTATCTCCAATGTATTTCGAGAGATATCAATATTTCGTGATCAGCATTTTCGCTTCATCACTCACGATAATGACTTCAATATCGCATCTAATATGCATTACGCCGTCATCATATATACAAATATCGTTCTGATGAAAAATGTATATTTGATTTCCAAGGGTGTTTTTGGAGCGATTGATAATCATGCCGGAGTGGATCTCAGATTCGCAAAGTTAGAGAACTATTTTTTCCCTTACCCCCTCGGTTGTGATTGGCCGGTCCTTTTGACAAGCGAGCGAGAAGCGCGGAGGATAAGTTGATTGATGACAATGTCGTCGGAAGTTGAGCTGTCGGATGAAGACGTTTTCAGCAAGGAACGGAGCAGAAAGTGCGCGTATAGGGCGAGGAAAAAGGAATGAAGAATCGGGAGACGGATGAGGCGGGAGAGGACGAGATGATGTTGAAAGTGGGAGATATGAGGAAGGGCGGTTGAGATAACAGGAAGAAGAGAAGGAGGACGCCGGAGAGGAAGATGATGAAGGCGATGGGCGGAAGACGGGAAGCAAGAATAAGAGGTAATGCCGAGGAAGAAAAGAATAGATAAGAGATGGTGAGAGGAGAGGGTTGGAGAGAGAGAGAGAGAGATATGGACACTACACGAGGAAGTGACAGAAGACAGAAAAGTCCAATTTCGGAAGATATACGTGTACGTTTTATCTCAAGACACTTCTGACGCAAGAATTAGTTACTTTGTACTTTTCCGTCGTAAAAAATTATGAAGATCGGCTGTGAGGGATAATGTTCATTATGTCAAAGATGATTGCAATTCCTGCTGTAACCTTAAAATATGACAGATTTAATAACTAACATATACGGCGAGATCGATTATTTCTATTTGAATAAATCACTCATACGGAGAATCAGAAAGCGAATAAATATCGTGCATGTAAAGTTTATAAAATATGTATAGAAATATTCTTTAACTATGAAGGAATGGCAAAAGTTCTTGGTCAATTCCTACGTTTTCCACATTAAAAATTACAAAGACCGGTTTTGAAGAATAATCTTCATAATGGTGAAGAGGATTATGATTACTTTTAAAACCCTTGATGTTGGCGAATTATGTTGTTCCAATAGCCATTAAAAGATTTGGGAAACAATATTTTATGACTCTTGGAGACAATGAACTTATCAATTGGCTTCTAACTACAAGCGAAATTTTTAAAATTAATTTGTGAATTTTTAACAAGTACGAAGGTGGTTCAAATGAAAAAGCCAAAAGGGAACATTATTAGTTAGTTAATAAATTTATTTTTTAAATTTATTTTTCCTGCGGACTGTACGTTATTTATTTTAAATAGAATTTGAATACAATCCCAACAGCTGGCAGGCAGATGCGTTTTTAAAGACGAAAAGCCTTTATACATGTAATGAATACTTTCATAGAAAATCAGTATAACTTCTATTTCAGCCAGAAAACGAACTCGGTATTTCTCTCTAGAACCAATATAATCCAGTAAAACGTCTTCGGAATATTGATTACTTTATCTTCCATTTTGGGGCCACATCAAACATACTTTCGAATTGTAGCGACGGCTTAATTGAACCGATCGCATTAACACCTAGAAGCGCGTGATTCCAAGGAATGGCACGAGAACGATCTTTTACATTTATAGTGGAACACTTCTTCAACGTTTTCCGGAGAATTCTCAGGAATCTAAAAAAGAGCGACGAGAAAGGGGACGAATACGAAGATTGGTTGGTCGGCGTAGGGTCGATGAATGGCTCGCATGAGACTTGGGGTCTGACAAATATAAGAGAGAAGTCGGGGGGCAAGAGAGAGAGAAAGAGAGAGAGAGAGGGGGGGGGTATAAGGGGACAGAAAGGAGAAATGGAGAGAGAATAGGAGATGGGAACGAATAGAACAAAAGAAACGCGCCGTCACGGCGAGGGGAAGGGGAAAAAAACACGCTCGAAAAAGCGTTGGAGTGGATGGACACGTCGGCGTTAAGGGGTTTTTAAGCTGACAAGCGGAGAGGGATCGTTCGACGTAAAGTGGGGGAGGCGGCCCGAAGGAGGCGATGTTGTCATAGGAACATCTCCGTTGATTTATAACGCCGGCGGGCGCGGAAATTGAATAATGCGACAGAAAATCCAAGGAGCGTTTGGAAGAATGGTGAACTGAGAGCGGATATTTCGTTTCTTTTTTCTCGTAGAAGGAGGAAGTGTTTACAGAAAAATCGCGTTTTTTTCAAGGTGCCGCATAGAGAAATCGCCCTCCTTTTTATTCAAAGGGTTAATTCCCGACAGAATGATCTTAGATTTTAATATTTAGTTTTATGAATACGCAGAAAATGGTGAAAGTTTCGAATTAATGTGAATGCACATGATTTTTTACTAGGAGAACACGCGCGTTTTCTCGGGTTTCGTCTTTGTCGACATTTCTTATTTAACTAGAGTGGAATAGTGTAGTCAATGTCGTATTGCATAGTTTCCTAAAATCAATGGTTTTGTGATTTCTGGAATGAAATATAATCCTATATAAAAATTTTCTATAGCAAATGTTACTACTTCGGGCCATTGCTCGGAATAACTCACTTGTTTGGCGTTCTTTACCAGCGAAGCGGTAATAGCGGAACGCCTTATTGGTACGTCTGGTCCGTCCGTCCATCCGTCGTAACTTTCATCTCCTAAAACGCTGGACGGATTTTAATTTAATTAAGTATGGGCGATGATTATTAAAATTTATCGCCCAATTGAGAATTTCAACTGAATCCGTCAATTAGAACTTCCACTTTACATAATTACTTAAATAAACTTATACCCGTTAAATGGAATCCGACAAGCAACAATGAAATACCAAACTTTTATCTCCTTAGATCTTATATGATCCGTATGATATAAATTAAAATATTTATTCGGATAGAGAATAACATTTACTACAAGATGGTATACAGACCACCTAATCACGACTTGTAGTTTTGGAGATAAAAATTCGAGAAAATCCCGAGCAAAAGATCTCATATTTTGTTTACATCGATCGCGAAGACGGTTCTCTCAGCAAACAACAATTAAAAATCCATATATTTCTTTCCCGTTCTCTTATAGGAGGTATAGATTAAAAAATTTATTCGGTTAGAGAACAACATTTATTACAAGATAGTCCCCGAGTTTCGGGGATATAATTTCGAGAATCACCTAATCTTTCGATACCGTTTCATACGTATTTCCCATTAAGAATGCCTTTGAAATCTCTGTGTATTCCATTTATGGAGTATACTTTTCCATCTATTTATAATGGGCAAATGTTGGTAATGTCTCAATAACAACCATTTGTAAGCTTTAGAATTATCATTAGGGAGATTGACACGCAAAGGTTAGTTTAAAGCATTATGTAAAGAGAAGTTAAATTTGGCCAATATGGACCAAAATCAAATTCCTCCGTTAAGCAATTGGCCCCCTTGGTACTCTTCGTAAAGAGTCGGCACCGGGTTTCTCTCCTCCCTTTTGTGTGTGTGTTTGGTGTGGAAGGAGTAATGGCTATAATATTCCAAGAGGTTGATTAGCCATAAAATTCCATGCAAACAAATATCAAATCCTTCCGTCCTCCTATAGACTATATCTCACAAAACTAATAACAAACATCAGTTAGGAATCGAAAGATGAGGATGGACAGGAAAAACCTCTCCTATTACAGTCAGAGAGAGTGGCGCGTGTAGAGAGTTCATATAGAACATTTCTGTCACGAGTATGAAAAGCATATAATTAATTTATCCTATAAAATTGATACTGCATTACAAGTGTGTCCCTGATACTTACCTATGTTACGTGTTTATGCGTCTGCGCAAATTTACTATTATTTCTAATCAAAACAAGTTTTTGGCTCAATTAAAAAAGACATCCAAGTATTTCTGAACCACATGCCACGTAAATGAGCGTCAAATCTCCCTGTAGTGTCAACCAATTAGGTTCAACAAATCCCAATCAATACCTTTAGGCATACCGTTCCCTTTATTACGCAATCAGCGTTATTGTTTGAGGCAGCTTTTCATCTCTTTCGATATGAATAGCTGATTTGATTAAAGAAATAAAGGGTTTGACGCCCATAGAGGACAGGGAGCGTAACAATGCCGGACAATCTTTGTAATTCTAACACGTAAAATTTTGGATAGACCGATGCGCCACCGCCGGTAACACGAGTAACCTAGCACGCGTTAGAGCAGAATTGGGTGTGATTTGTGTTATATAACGGGATATTAGTAGTGAGGTATCCTCATCCAACCGATCGCTATTCAATTCCCAGCGGTGGAGGATATTTTCGACCTCTGGTGGGACCGGATTTGGGAATTTCGCGCGGAGAGCAACGTACTACATTAGGGCACATATTCGGTACGAAAAGACTTTAAATCCCAAGGGCAATCCGAAGCATTGCAGTCGCAATAGAAGAGCTAACGCCGGGTTTATACTCCCCATTCCCTCTTTTAAATGCGAGCGTATTACATAGTAAGTGGGCGAGTGGTTTAACTGAGGAGATGGGTCAAGCGAACCGAATACCCCAGGAGAGGAAATTGCAGGGAAAAATATCCGCCGTGTTTAAAACTGGGACGGAAGTAAAGAATTACGTTTGGGGACCGAATGCACTACAAGGGTTGATTTCATTGCAAAATAACGTTAGATTTTGAACGGCTCATGGCATGAAATTCAATCAATCTCGCCTAAATTAAAATATGAGAGGAAGTTTATCATTTTTATATTCGCCTGCCTTGGTATAAGGGAGGTCAGCGGGTCAGGCTTCAAATTATTTTCAAAATTTCCCAGATTATCTTGAAATTTTATATTTCCTCTAAAGTGCCAGCGTGCCACATGTAAATGTGAACAAAAAATTACTATAATTCCATGAAAATACAATAGTGATAAAAAACTACAATAAAATTTTGATTTATCACCAAAAACAATATTAATTGTAATGCTAATTTCGTTTTATTATTACCAAAGGATTTGAAATCACTGTTACTGAAATGTTTAGCTTATTAATTGACCCTTGAGTAGCTTCAACTTAATCAACTTAAATATTATGTTGTAAATTTGTTGACCTTACAATATTTCTAAGGTCAAAGTATATAAAGTACGCTGTTCGTTTTTTTTAGGTTCATTGCTGAAAACGTTTGTTCACATACAAAATAAAAGTAACTATTCTTTCAGGAAGTCAGACAATCTCAAAAACGTAACAATTTAGTTGAAGAGGAAATGTCATTTTTACTTTCTCCACATACGAAGTATGTATGTACTATAGATAAAGTATTGTTTTCATGAAAAAAATAGAATTCGAGATTTCAAAGGAAATACACGTTTTGAGGCCCCCTGAACACGTTTTGATTATTTCCCGATCATTTCCGTGTGTGTGTCTTTGACGGGAATTTTGTCGGTGCTCTAACTAAAACTATTTATTAATCAGGTCAACGCGAAATTTTATATTTGACATTTTTGTTAAAGGCAAAAGAACTGATTAGGTTTTGTTAAAAATCGGTCGACCAGAAGTGGGTGTTTACTCTTGTTACATCCGTTTTTTACTTTCCCATACGTAGTATACGGGAAAGTAGTTTACATGAAAAAAAATCGATTTCGTGATTGCAACGGAAATATACGTTTTGAGGTCCCCAGAACACGTTTTGACCATTTTCTCGATGACGTCTGAGTGTACGTGACAGCTTTTTGGTGTGTGCTCTAAACCAAAAAATATTAATCAGGTCAATGCGAAATTTTATATTTAACATTTTTATGACAGTCATAAGAACTGATTCATTTTTGGTCAAAATCGGCCAACCGGAAGTGGGTGTTTACTCTTGTCATATCCGTTATTTTGCGATATTTGCTTTAATATTTGATATATTTAAAAACATACTGGAATAAAAGTTGTAGGAAATTTAATTTCTACAAGCTTTGTTCGATACATTTTTCCATATAATGCATTATTTAAGAGATATTATATTTTTAGCTGCCACCACCCCGCCACCTACCGACGACTATTGTTACCAATTGACGCTTAGTTACGTCTTAGTAACGCTCCTTTTTCTTTTCTTAATTGTTGGAGCTTTGTGGCTATATCCAATATCAAAAAGCAATGGTTTGAGTTTATTTCTGTTCTTTGTAAAGTAAAAATTTCTCGCAGCTTCTTAAAATATTTATTATTATATTTGGAAGTTTTAGAAATATTACAGGTATGGAGAAAGTCATGTGGTGGCCACATCAGATTTTTTGAAATAATTCCTTACAATGTCATTCTATATCTTGTTTCGTCCCTAACACTATTAACACATTCAAAAAGTTTGTTTCGTGACACAAAGAAAAGTTTGGTTTACCATAAGTGTCACACTTTTTAATTAGCGCTGTAAAATTTATTTCAATTAATATCTATCTCATATATAACATTATAATGTTATATATTATATATATTTGTTAAATGGTAGATTAACATGGTGGCTTGGAATGCAATGAGAACTATTGTCAGTTGAAGATACCAACGAATTGTAAGAAATATCTTGTGGTTTATCATTAAAAATTTGGAATAAACAAACAAAAACTCCTTCACCGTAAAAAGTAAGAGAATACTCAAACTCACACTGCAGGTTGCTGGCAAACGCCGTCGCAGGACCTAAGTCAAAGGAAAACACACGCACACGCAGAAACATGCAAAACCCACTCACACAGTAAACTCAAACTAAGATATAAACTAGACACCGATGTTTCGACAGCTGACATGACTGAAACTACTGAAGATGACAGCTTAGCTGTCGAAACATCGGTGTCTAGTTTATATCTTAGTTTGAGTTTACTGTGTGAGTGGGTTTTGCATGTTTCTGCGTGTGCGTGTGTTTTCCTTTGACTTAGGTCCTGCGACGGCGTTTGCCAGCAACCTGCAGTGTGAGTTTGAGTATTCTCTTACTTTTTACGGTGAAGGAGTTTTTGTTTGTTTATTCCTATTATTGTTTCACCGTGTCTCGCAACAACCCCCCCTTTTCATTAAAAATTCGATCTAGTTTTCAACTGTCTTCATCAGACAACTAGCCGAAGATCCATACATAGGCTACAAGAATCATCTTACGAAAACTCTATAATAGGTACTCAATAGAAGTAGCTTCGAAAATTCCATTATGTACATAAATGTCTTGAGATGCTGATTAAAATTGGCGTACTTATAGAAGAATACGCAATTAAAAATGTTTTCGCATCTTCTTCTTATTACTTATGGTATTCAGTGTACCTTCATTTTCAGGTATTGTCCATTGAGTTAGATATTTTGAGAAAATAGAAAGACGCGTGGGAAGGAGCATTTGCTGCGCATGCGTATTTGTGAATCGAATTTCGCACGAGTCGATGGAAATATCGAGTGTTTCTTAAATAAAATGCCAACGCATCGTGTCAGTATTGGATTTATATAGTTTTCTGTTTTATCCTGAAAAACGGCAATGCTGAAGTGGCATTCTTCCGGTTCAATACGTCGCCGCCGGAAAAAAAATGAAATCACGTGATTCTCAAAAAAATTCTCCCAAATATTTCGCTTCACCTCTTGCGGCATTGCTTCTTCCAAACGATTCGGGTGACCTCCAAATTCCAGACTCTGTAGATATTCAGGTCAGTCAGGCTATGAGGGCGCCGACTCTTTGGAAATTGAAACAAACCCTCTCGGTTGCAGAAGCTGGCGGAATCCTTAGGACATGTTAAAGTGGATCAAGGAAGGTTTTTGAATTGTGTACGGCAGGACGAAGAGGCGGAAGGGATCGGAGCGGAGCCAAGGGTACAATATAATAAGGATTTGTGGAAGAGGAAAAAAGCTCCCCAAAGGATATGCTGGTGCTGACCTGATTGGGTTTCGTTTCGCGAAACACGGAATTGCTCAGAAGAATGTCGGAGATGAGGATTTATTACCTTCAAGGACATCCCGAAGTGCTAGATTGTTACGAATGGGAAATCCATAAGTTTCGAATCGATCGATCTCATAAATCGACGAAAAGTTAGTGTATTGTTCCGATACATCCTCCAAATTCTGAGAGGAAAGAAAAACGGATGATTTTTACCGTTGCGATTGTTTCCGATTATCTTATTCATTGTTTACTTTTGTCTTATTTAGAATCTTCTCAAATTAGTCTATTGTACTTGCCTAGTTCTGTAAATATTTCTTAATAATGAATAAAACACTACATATGTTTCTGTTCATGGAAAAAAGTATCAAAACGCCACGGTATTATTTGTGTTCTTGCCTCTAAACTGAAAACATACGTTTAGATAGGTAAGATTTAACAGAGCTGATAGTTACAGGGGCTACTTTGCGGAACTCCTTCAAACTTAAGGAATTAAGAGAAGTTTCACATATAAGGTTTAATTGAAAAAACACTACCTAGCTTTCGTAATGTTTTTTCAATGCAAACTTTTATGTGGAATCTTACAGTTTTATTTCTCTAAATTCCTTAAAGAGATTACGCAACCATATCCGATGGAATATTAACAATTTTTCTTAAGCAATTTACACGAAATACCAATTTTTCATAGTTGCATTTTCTTAAGGAAATTAATATATAAAGTATAATTTTGTACCTAGATACCTAGCAAAATCCTCTATTATATATACATATATATATATATATATATATATATATATATATATATATATATATATATATATATATATATACAGGATAGAATTGTGAAAATGATTGCTCAAGAAAAGAAACAACATGTAATGCACAAGGAAATAAAAAACATCGAGCTTGATATACTACCCTTCGATTTACTGTATAAACACATATTGGTAACCAACAATTACTTCAGTAATTATTTTAAAAACAAAGTACCAACAACACATGAAATGGTAAAGAGGAGGAAAATGAAATTTATAATACCAAATTATTATAACTTAAAGGGAAAAAGTCAATTTAAAGTGAAAATCCCAATACTGTTTAATTCAATTCCAGATGACTTATTACAAATAAGTAGAATATCGGAGGTAAAAAGAAAAATAAAGCAATGGTTGTACAATTCTTAAAGTTGTTTGCATAAACAGGGTTATGACGTAAAGTGCTGTATACTGTATAATATTTGAATTATGTAATATGCAACCTTTTGTATGGAAATGACTCGCTTGTTTTAGCATCAGTATATAAATGGTGTTAAACAATTATTAAATGAGTGTTTTTAGTTTTGTATATTTGTATCTATCTATTTGTGCTCCTATGGAAGAGTGTAGCAATAGCGTGCACAATTTATGTAGCTGCTGGCATGGCACTGGCATGTCAGATAATGTAAAAAGCAATGTATCTAGATTAAGTACAACAGGTGTGTTTGCATAGATTTGATTCGTTTATCTGTATCTTTTTTTCAAACAAAGGGAAATGTGCACATAAACATATTTAGGAGTTCCGATGTAAGTGGAAGTTAAAATTTTTGTTAATGAGGTTTAATCTATTTATGGAGATGTGCGGACGATGGGTTAAAGTCCTACCACTGTACTGTATATATCAGCGGCACCTGGAAGTAGACGAACTGTTGTGACATAATAATGGAGGTTTAAACTGCTGAAGTGCTGTTTTGGCCCAAGGCAAGTTCCGCGGGCAAGGAGACAAAACTTGTCAAGTGTGCTCAAACAGTATCACACGAATTCTTCATCTCATCTCCACTCTACAATATCCACTACACTATCATCTCTTTTACTGTAGTGATAATACTCACAGCATAAGAGACACTGAGAAACTGAATGGTCGCCTGGTGGTGTAGTGGAGAACTTTCTTTCATTTATATTGCATTGGCTGCGTAACCGCATAAGAGCGAATCAAAGGCGCATACAAAGAAATTCCGGTAGCAATAAGTTTGTCGCATAATAGCGAATTCGCATAAAGCGATCCCGCATAAAGAGAGGGAAACCTTTGATTAAAAACAAAGTAGATCGCCGTGAATAGTGCTTGCAAAAAAACAAGGACGCGTCGAGAACGCGATTTTTTTCCAGACCACGTCGACAATACCAGCGGTACAAGTTACGGACGTTATGAACGAAAGAAAAAAAATTACTCCGGTCCGCGCAGCGTCTAATCTTCGACGGATTTTAATCCAATCTCTGAACGGACCGCATCCAGTTGATTAATGGAAACGCTCATTGCTTACAGCGCCCGACCGCACGCAAGCGGAGCTACGGATCCGGCCTCGGTCGGCAGTTAATAGCTCATTTCGCAAACAAATCTCCCTTGGCTCTCTCACCCCTCTCACTCACTCACTCACTCCCTCCCTCTCACTCACCCTCTCTGTAGGAAGGCTAAAACGCGGTCGATGCTTAAATTGAAACAAACTAATAACACTTTCTCGCAAACGCGGACGAAACCGCAAAATTGCAATAAGGAGAGCTAAAGTGACGGACAAGAAGTGATTATCTAGCCGCGTAATTCTCAGGTTTCGAAGCGTAACGCCGGAGGTCGGAAAATTCAAGTGTTGATTCTCCTTCGTCTTCGAGTAAGAGTATTATAGTTATTCGCGGTGCGGTTGTTACGCAAACGGCACGAACGGATTAACCGAGTGAGTTTTATTTAGAAATAGGATACATGACGAATGCGTGTTTAAACGATAAATTTTCAACTATGGTAAAGTTTTTTATTTATATAAATCTGAGGTGCTCAAATAATTCAATTTTCAAGCAACTAGATTTTGTATTTCTCCAAGAAAAGAGAATTTTTACTCTAGCATTACCGTCCCATAAATAAATAAACGAATTAAATAATGAGATTCTATATTTCAATTTTAAACCGAATTAATATTACCATCTCAGTTACAGCATGTCGGATTTTTAATATAAATTGAAGGAATTCTTGCAATAAATGTTGTAATTAACTATTTAATTAAGGGCTTTCATTTCTTCATATGACCTAAAGATAAGCAAAGAAAATAAGTGGCAATGTATAGGCAGAGGAGTGAGAAAATTTTATTTTACCAAATAAGTTTACTTATACATATACGCTTCAAAAATATTCGGTGTACTACTATTTGTATATTTAATTATTTTTTCGTTTTTGAGGCTCTAATAATATGTGAATTCGACTGTATTATTTATTTTTAATTGGATATAGTTTAATTAAAATTTCTCATCTTAATGAAAAAGAGCGTGTTTAGAGCTCTCAATGCGAAAACTATGCGAGATATCGATTTCCTGTGCTCTAATAATACCAACAATAACCGGAGAAAAGCAAATGAAATCAGGCCGAGTTAAACTTAAATAACGCTGTTGTTAATGGAAATAGAAATAAGAAATATTCACTAATTCTCCAATTCGCGGATACAGAAATAGATATTTACATAATCCAATAAAAAACTAATCTGTTCACAAGAATCTAACATTGGAAAAAGAAAAAAGAGATTTTAGTATCACTTATTCTATTGAACTATGCAGATTCTGAGCCGGATAGATTTTTTACTAATCCAATACTGCCATGCAATGCAAAATATTTGCGCGTCATTACGATTCTTGACGATCGCCACAGTGTTTTCCGCTCAAAGTTATAAACAATCTCGCTTTTCTCATTTTAAATGAAATCCTATTATTGGCGCTTATGTCCTTTGTCTTCATGCTCAGCAAATTTAATCATGGCATTTGATTATTTTACGACCGAAATACAATTTACTCACTGGATATCCACTCAGAAAATCATTCCCCTTATTGCGTCGCAAGAGCACAGGCTCGTGATTTGATTGCAGGCGGCCGATTATGGCGGATTCTGTTATTTTCGGAAAATACGGGTCACGAATTCAATCGCATTAGAGACATATTTGACGTCGGTTTCGCATTAAAAACAAGTGAAGATATAAAAATGAATTTTTTATAACCAACTATTATATAGTTAATACTTTAATATGAATAAATTCTATAATATAATTATGATAACCTTTCTGCTTGCATGGGCGTGAAAAGTTACAAAACTGTCTACTAGCTGTTGAGTGATGCGGGGATCTCTCTATTTAAACTTTAACCTTTTTACAATTGAGAGAATGGCAGACAAATAAAGAACTCAGTGGCAAACGTAAGAATGTTTGGTATATAAGTAGTAAGAAGTTTGATGGTATCTTTTGTTTCATTAATGTAAATACTGACTTATCCATTCATATTGCTTAAAATCAACGAAAATAATCAGCTAGTTCAGAGTAATTCAGCTTTAGATACTAGTACGAGTGAAACTGTTGATCACAAACGAGGTTTTCAATAGCCTTTTCACAGGGAAAACTATTTTCAGAATAATCTTAAATGAATAAAGATAAAATGTTCTAAGATAAATAAAAATTTACTATCAATAATAATTAGGATAAATAAAAACTTACAATTATTAGCAGAAATATCTCTTCAAAAAAAGTAGGAATGCTCGCATCAATACAAATCCAGATTAAAATAAAAAGACATATTACACCACGAACAATGACAATAGTTTGTTTAATCTTGTTGCTGTGATGGACGCTTGTACTTTTTTCAGATTCGCTACAATAATATAAATAAAGAAAAGTAAGCAAAGGTTATATAGTACAAATAATGTGAAAGATGTTGTAAAAATAATGAAATTATAAAAATAAACATCTAAAAAGAAAACAATTTTTTAAAATAAAAAAATATGAAAAATGCCATTAATACTATATATATCCATTTTCCCACGCGAATTCAAATTCACATTAATCGCAACACCAACGCGTAGATCTGGTGCCCGAGGTGACTAAATCACTCGTCTTACGCGATGAGGTGGTTCGAACCCTGCAAACAACTTTGGATCAGATAAGACGGGGTCCAAAACATATATCATCATCATCATCATGCTTCTGTCCGAAGACAGGTTTTAACTGAATCGCTGCCTCCATTTCTCTCTCTCCCTAGAAGCCTCTTTTATACCTCTATAAGTATTATATCCCTGCTTTATATTATCTAATATTCCTATTCTTTTTCTCCCTCTTCCTCTTCTTCCACTAATTTTTCCTTCTAAGATCGTCCTTTGTAAACACTGTCTTCTCAATATGTGCCCTATCCAATTTGCTTTTCTTTTCCTGATTGTTTTTATTAGCGTCCTTTCTTCTCCCACCATTTCTAATACTTCTTCGTTTCTCTTCCTCTCTGTCCATTTCACTTTCATCATTCTTCTCCATACCCACATCTCAAAACTTTCTAAATATTTTTCCTCCTTTCTCCTTACCGTCCACGTCTCTGCACCATAAAGAGCTATGCTCCATATGTAGCATTTTGCTAATTTCATCCTTGTTTCTAAATTTATTTTCTTGCTTGTGAGAAGCTCCTTCTTCTCGTTAAATGCTGCTTTTGCCATTGCAATCCTACTTCTGATGTCCTGTGTACTACTTCCATCCTGTGCTAAAATACTGCCGAGATATTTGAAACTACTTACTTGTTCCAATTTTTGGCCATTTACCATTATATTTAATTCTTTATGTTCCTTTGAAACCACCATGACTTTCGTTTTTTCAGCATTGATCTTCATTCCATATTGTTGGCCAACCTCCACTAGTCTGTCTGTCATCCTCTGAAGCTCTTTCTCGCCTTCTGCTATTAAGCCCTGATCATCTGCGTATTTAATGGTGGTAATACTTTCACCTCCTATGTTAAATCCTTTCTCTTCCATCAACGCTTCTTCTGTTATTGTTTCTGCATAAATATTAAATATCGCTGGTGAAATAGGACAACCCTGCCTCACTCCCCTCCCTATTGAAGTACTTTCTGTTTCTTCTCCTTCAACCCTGACTCTAATCTTTTGATCAAAGTAAAGGTTTTTAAGCAGTCTTTTATCTTTCCAATCTATTCCTATTTTGTTTAAAATACCCAGCATTTTATCCCATTTCACTCGGTCAAAAGCTTTCTCCCAATCTACAAAACAAAAATACATACCTTTATTGACTTCTAGCGCTCTTTCTGTCATCATCCTCATACATCCTATAGCATCTCTAGTCCCCCTTCCTCTTCTAAAACCAAACTGATTATCTTGCAGCTCCTTTTCTATTTTACATTCAATTCTTTTGGTTATTATTCTGGTTAGAACTTTAGCTGTATGAGAAATTAAACTAATAGTTCTGTAATCCTTACAACATTTTGCATTGTTCTTTTTCTCCAGTGGTACCATCACAACATCTAAAAAATCTTCAGGCCATATGCCAGTATCATATACTTGGTTAAAAAATTTTGTGAGTTGCTTAACTGCTTTAGACCCTAAAACCTTGAGAACGTCCACGGGTATATCATCACTCCCAACAGCCTTCCTTCTTTTCATGTCATCAATTGCTTTTTTAACTTCAGACTCGAGAATACTTGGTCCTAGCTGATCTTCTTCCACATCCTCTTCTTCATTTAATTCAATATTTCTTGGCTTTCCTTCTTTGTCATACAGAACCTCAATGTATTCTTTCCAGACATTCTTTACATTGTCTGGCTCCGATACTATTTTACCACTTTTGTTCATGATTCCTTTACGTCCTATCTTTCTTGCTTTTTTCTTGAATAGTTCCCTTGCTTTGCTATACATGAGGTCTGTTCTACAAATTCTTTCACATTCGACAATCTCCTCGCATTTTTCATTTATCCACTGCTCTCTTGCTTTATCTGTTTCCCTTCTTAAAGCATTATTTAACTCCTTGTACTTTCTTTGGCCTTCTTCAGTGTTTATGTTCTTCCACTTTCTCCGCTCTTCCATTTTTTGCAGCATAGCTGCTGTGATCCAGGGTTTTTTGTTTCTTTCACCCGTTATCTTTCCTACCTTCTTTTCCATTACCTCTTTAATGTTGCTATGGATGTATCTCCACTCCTCATCTACATTCTTCCTATTTTCTTCAGCTCTCTCCCCCAACCTTTCCTCCAGCTCAGTCATGATAGCCTCCTTGTTTTTAAGGAGTTCCTCTAAGTTCCATTTCTTGTTAACTCTTATGTTTCTCCTAACGCTCTTCAGTCTACATTGTATATTTGCCACCAATAGGTTGTGGTCAGAATCGATATCTGCCCCTGGTAGTGTTTTCACATTTTTAACGCTATTTCTAAATCTTTCATTGACTAGTATGTAATCTATCTGGTATCGTCTCTGGTCTCCTGGGCTTCTCCATGTGTAAAGTCTTCGCTGGTGATGCTTAAACCATGTATTAGTTACAATTAATCTATTTCTATGGCAGAATTCCACAAGTTTATCCCCTCTTTCATTTCTCTTCCCTAGTCCATATTTTCCCACTATGTTATCTTCCTGTCCCTCTCCGACTACACTGTTCCAATCTCCCATTACTATGGTGGTGATCCTTCCTTTTCCCTCATCCTCCAATATCTCCATAATCTGTTCATAGATTTCATCTACTTCGTCGTCGCCAGCATTAGTTGTTGGCATATACACTTGAATTATAAGCATATCCACTGGCTCCATCAGGAGTTTTACGGCTATTAATCTGTCATTAACTGTCACTACCTTACTAATTCTTTCAGCTATCTCTTTTCTCATTATAATCCCCACTCCCCTTTCCTTTTTCTCCCCTCCCGAGTAAATAATCTTAAATTCGTCTGAATTTATCTCGCCTTCTCCTTCCCACCGGACTTCACTAAGACCTACTATGCTTACATTATTCCTTCTCATTTCCCTTTTTAGGTTCTCTAGTTTACCCCCTGAATTCATAGTCCTAACATTCCATGTACCTATTTTTAATTTCTCACCACTTGCTTTCCTATTAATGTTAAATTTCCTCTGTGCATCCCCTAGGGTAGTCCCCACCCGGAGATCCGATTGGGGGACTATTTTACCTCCGGAATATTTTACCCCAGAAAGATCCATAGAGGTATTTCAGCTTTTCAGCCTATCATGGGAAATATAATGAGGTAGTTTCCCCTTGCTTTCCTCATCGCAGTTTCACAGAGTGATTACCCATCTGTAGCTGTTCAGATCCACATGATCACCACCTACAGAGGTACTGTGCAAGCTGCTGCCCTTGCACAGGGGGATGTAAAACCCCCAAGACTGCTTCTTAGTCTGACTCTTCCCCTCAGACCTTTCCGGCTTGGATGGTCCTACCAGGAGAATTATCTCCCGCCGGCATAGCTCTTTGGTTCGTAAGAGTACACAAACCCTCCCACCTCTGTAAGGTTATGCAGTCCTTAGGGAGGGCAAAACATATATATATATAGTATAGTTATATATATATATAGTTGACAATGTTCCTTTGTTTCAACTCGAGAACCGCTTGACATATTGTAATAAAATTTGGTATTGGTAGGTTTGTTAAAATCAATTGACCGATTCCAATTTTAAGTAAAATCGGACAATAATTACGACTACTTTACATGAAGACCTGCATGTATTTTACAACGTACCTCGCTTGTTTCTTGTTAAATTCTCATCTGAGCGTAATACATTGAGAATATTGTGAAATCTCAAAGAACGCATTTGGAAACTCTATGTTCTCCGACATTGAGTACATCTTTCCAATCTTGTTATTGGGTATTATTAGCAATAAATGAATGAATATTGAGAATTAGAAGAATACTTTATTACGAGATTAAATGTTACTGTCAATTTAATAATAAACATTGATTTTTTTTTATTAGTTAATAGCATCACAGTTACGTAATGTAATAAATAAATTATATTTCCTATTCTATTAACAAACACAAGCAGGATAGGATACACATTTCAAATGATTCTACATCGTCTAGCTTTCAGATCGGAAAATCTTCTTTTCAGCCATTTCATGTTCAATAGAAAACATTGCTAAACTCAATAATCTTTCTTGAGACATGGTATTTCAGAAATAATTTTTTATTATTTTCATTTTTGAAAAATATCTTTCACCTTCCGCTACTGATACTGGTAGAGTAAGTAAAATTCTTATTGCTACCACAACGGTCGGAAATGCTGTATTTAAGTTATTTTTTAAAATATATTCCAATACTTGATAGTTATCCATGTCGGGTTTTAATATTTCCTTCAAAATGTTCAATTCTTGGTACAAATCTAGCCCAGCAATATGAACTTACTTTTTAATATTGTCTGTTAATTTCGTTTCCAAATTCTTGCAAAAATTCATCTTTTCTTCATCAGTTACATCTCTTAATTTCGAGATCTGATAGAGGAAATCAAAAGCATTGCTATGTTCCTTTAATAATAAGAATCCGTCATTTATTAAAATTTATTATTATTTATTAAAATTTATTATTATTTATTAAAATTTATCAAAAATTGCAAAATAAAAATTAATTTTATAGCGTATTTGAGGATCTTTAAAACATTCATCTTGATGATCATTCTCAAATTTCGTTTTTCTTCGCCTAACCAAGTTATTATCTGCAAATTTAGGTTCTGTTTCCAGTATATCTGCTACATTCTTGGCCATATTTAAGGATTCTAAAAAACTCTCATCAGAACGTTTTTCCGTGAAAAATTGAATTAAACGTTTTAAAACATCGTCACATGATTTTGGATTCAGGGTTGTTTGTTGTACAAGTTCACTAGCTATGTCTACTTTGGATAGTATATCATACCAAATTACTTTGAACATATAAATTTAAATGATTTTATTTTAGATGGTAAGAATTGCGCCTTATGGCGTGTAGTCATGTCTCTCTTTTCGTCATCCTTTATTTCCAGCAAACAATCATAAATTTCACCGATTTAAAAACGCAACGGTTTTATAGACTCAATTCTGCTTTCCCATCTTGTGCATGACACTGGTTTCAAAGTTAAATTAGATATGTATTTTTTTAAAACATCCCATCTTCGGGTAGACGACGAGAAGAATACATACAGCTCTTGTATAGTGTTGAAAAAATCTATAATTTCAAAACTGACTTTTGAAGCGTCATTCACAACCAGATTTAAACTGTGGGCAGAGCATGGAACAAAAAAAGCTCTATTGATATCCAAAGATTTTCTTTGCAAACCATTATGTTTTCCCCGCATATTTTCAGCGTTGTCATAGCTCTGTCCACGCATGTCGTGAATATTCAAATTTTGCCTATTGAACTTTTTGATTACAAACGAAGTCAACCCTTCTCCTGTAAAAGCAGTGATAGGATAAAAACCTAAAACATTTTCATGAATTATAATGTTTTTCAAGTGATTGTCTAATTCAACATAACGAATAACTATCACCATCTGTTCTGTATGGCTAACGTCGGGCGTGCAATCTAAAATCAAAGAAAATATTTTGATTCCCTTACCATTTCCAGAATTTTTTCCTTTATTCTGTAAGATATTAAATTAATGATTTCATTTTGAAATTTATCCCCGATATAGTTTGACATATATTCAATGTTTTTTGAGATCTGTGTCCTTCGAATATGTTCGGATATTGTTGCATCGCATTTGGAAATCATTTTAATATTTTTCAAAAAATTCCCATCATTAGAGTCAACTAGCTTGTTGGATTTTCCCCGAAAAGCCAAGTTTTGTTGCGATAAATATTGTATTATGTAAACAGTGCGTTTTATAGCATCATACCAATGCTTCCTTTCTCCTTCAAAAATTCGCTGATTGTATGTACTACTATCTATCGTCCACTTGTCTTTTAAAGCTGACAAGAGATCTAACCATATAGTAAAATTTTGAATGTGAATCACGCCCTTTTCATGTCTGCCCTTACACGCTGAGGCCTTACCTGGGTATAAACTCTTTTACGACAATACTCGGGTAAAGCGTCAGCGTGTAATACGGCCTAATATAGGGTACAGAAGTGTGGCAAGGGCGGCACTGGGAGGCAGATTTTTATGGCATGCAACTCCTTTTCAATGGAAGCCGCCTCGTGTCATAACCATTGGGTTTTTTTATGGCCGTTCGTTTATGACAGTCGTCCCTTCCTAGCTTCCACTGGCGAATTTGCAATATGGTTTTTAGAAGTGAAATCATTGATAAAAATTCATAACCAATACATTTGAAAGAATATACGCATATTATAATATAATCCGCACTACTTAAAATTACCGTACTTTATATATATATATACATATATATATATATATGTCAACAAGGTGTTGGGATGAGGAGAGTTCTCTCTCTGTAGCTAATGAAGGAACAATTCCGAAAGCTTCTACGTTTGTGATGTTTCTGTGTTTTAGTGTTCTTTTACGTGTGTCGCTTGGACATCCCCGGGGCCTCGCCAACCTGAAGTCGTCTGATTGATGAGTGCTCACTGGGTTTCCTCATCCCAACACCTTGTTGACATCCATTTATCCATTTTACCTTTCCTTTTCCGTAAGCTGTTATATATATATATATATATATATATATATATATATATATATATATATATATAAAGCGAAGTTAATATAAAGGTGGGCAAAAAACAAACTACGACAATCAATACTACCTTTGACTCCCATTAAATTTCCTCTTCTGTTAATATCAATGACTCTTAGAAGAAATATTTTTTCTGTGCGTAATGACGGACGTTAAAGTGAAGTTATGCAAGTTGAAATTCGTTAAATAGAACTTTTTTCTATACCGTAAGTCATACGGCGTATGATATTCAAGTCATCGAGGTTAAGACTGTACCGATTAAAAATGCGATTCAATTCTTTTTCATTTTTTACATTCTCTAATTTATCATTTACAAATACGTCCCAATTCCTATTAATTTTTGACATCCTCTAATTTGTTAATTAAAACGAGGATTTGCTGCTTTGTTTTAGACTAAACGCTCTCAAAATTATGACATAATTAAAACATGCTTTTATTGGTTAAGGCTTCCAAAATGTAAGAGTGGGTGACTGTTGTAAAGTCGAAGTGTGATTTCACTAGTTCTGGTAAATCCAACGATTTATTTTAATTATTGAATCCCGTGGAGAATGACATATTCATTGGTATGCAGTTTGTTCTTAGTCTGCATATATATTCATGCGCGTGGTACAATTGTTTTGTGCGGGAATAGACCCTGAATTATTCTGTCGAAAAAGCTTATCTGCTCATCTGTAGGGCACTCTAATCGTGTAATTAGGTCAGGGTAGACAATGAGAAATCTGTTCTGGAATTTGACGCAACGTGGATTCTTTTTTATCTCTTGGAGTTCCTTTTAATGTCTTATATTGGAATCAAATTACCTGTAAGCCGCATTCTGTAAATCATTTCGTTTTTATTTCTAGGAACTCTAGTGAGGCGTACTAGTTGTGAAGAATAGATTCCGTTGGATTTCAACTATTACCTCTCTCGTAATGCTTCCTATTCTAATAATAAGCAAATAGGAGGCGAACAAAGCATAACGCTACAATGTATGTACTGCAATACATATTTGATTTTTTTAAAAGATTTATAGCTTCAATAAATATCGATTCTACACACACGTACGCACGCACATACACATTATATAGATATATACACATAATTATATACTGTGACCTTAACTTATTTAACCTTTGAAGAAATAAATGTAATTATAATTGTAATTAAATGTTTTACTAAAGTAAGTTACTGGAATCTCAAAGTTTTTCAAATAGAACTCCAGTTTAAAAGAAAATAAAACATTTAATAACTTAAAAAGGTAATTGAGCATGTTCGCAGTTATGCTGATCTTGGTTGTTTTTTACAAGAATATGTTTATTAGGATAAATTTTTTTGAAAACTTATTATTAATGTAACTGTAGAGAAACATACAGTATTTGCAACTTATTTCCAGTGCGCGCTATTAATTCTAACAACATTTTTATACTTGTATTTATATTTTTATATTTTATCATATCTAATTAATTTTTAAAATTCAGTAGAGGTTGATGCCAAACAATGCTGCACTTAACGAGAAGTTGGCAAAGAAAATCTTAAATATCACTCTTCTAATAATATAAACTTAATGAGTGTCAATCGAAATAGGTCCCTCACTAAACATTTCATCAAGACTGAGGGTCAACCTCAATTACAGCTACGAAAGTGGTAACCAAGTGGAGGATTTAGTTAATTCATACCGATAATCTACCCCATAAAAGCCATTCAAGTCACGTAAATTCGGTAATAAGTTCACAAAAGGATTCCTTTACTGCTTAATTACGAAGATTGTCAATTTGGAAAATCAAGCATAAGGAAGGTTTCGTGAAATACAAAGCAATTATTTCATTTCACTATAAGCTAAAATTTTCAGTTTCTCAGTATAGTGACTGTATATTACTAAAACATCCGCAGAAATGCTCACATATCCTGGCGATATTTAACGTGGAATTACTAGAAAACGCTGATAATTCAGTATAGTAAAGGATTATTTTTCAGGCAAATGTATCATAATGAGTAGGTATTGGATATCTGTAAATGGATAAATCTTTTAAATTTTCTTGCAGTGATAGTAGGAAAGGGAAAGGAATGTTTCCCTTCGAGCGTTATCTCTTATTACGCGTAATTTTTCTAGTTTTGAAAAAATAAATCTGAAAGTGGGAACTGCTTATGGAATCGAATTGAATTAGATAAATATCATTTTGATTAAACACTCCGGTTTCGATAAAACTTTGAAAGCTTAAAGAATGCGCAATTACGGTAGACATGTATGTTTTCTTGGCTTCCAATAGGCTTTGTAGTGTGGAAAAACTATCCACTATAGATTTCCGCAGATAATGATTTTCGAGGAATAAATCACTATTTACGAGGACCGCGAAAAATATTTAGTACAAAAGTAGTTTATTTATTTGTTTTTTTATTTTATATAACTCACAAACAGCCGTTATCGACATTTTAAAACTAGCATAATGGCGTTAACAAACACGATCACCTACAGCTATGCCCTCTGCAAGATTTGAACTCGCGACCAGTCACGATAACCACTTCTCTACCAAGGTCTATTCAGCATAAAAAGGTCTACCTATCTTGTCGAGCATCATTTTACGTTTTTTTTTTAATTTTTCTTAAAAACTCTAATTTTGGAACATTCATTCCACGATTCATTCACGTGATAAGCGCATCACTGAATATGACGGAACTAGATGACTGCACTGAAACGCAATGCAAATAGTGTTTATTGGTACTTGAATCAATCGCTCGTCCACTATCGTTATTATCAGTGAAATGGAAGACATAAAAAATCGTTTATGTGAGCTAAAGAGAGGAGTATGACCAATGTTCCCTCTATAATGTGGTTGAATATCTGAGCGGTAAAGGAGGAGTCTGCGCGGCATTTGTAAATTCACAGCATGAACTGAGCGGCCTTTTGTGCAAGAACGTTTTACATTTTTATATGAAAATTAGGTAGAAATAAGAAATCTAAGATTTAATTTCATTTATAAAATTTACTTTAAGATACTTTTTCTTTTACTTTGTGTTAGCCATTTTATGAAAACTAATAAAGTAGTGCAAAGGGGTTGTCGCTTTTAGCGGACTCACTGCTTACCTTGTGTCAACGGAGACTGTATAAGGCAGTCGTGATAAGGAAATATGTATTAATAATAGAACAAAATAGGAACTTTAATTTCGGGCGTCACCCCTATGTCACTGTTTTTAGTCTGTGGTGCGCGGAGTATAGTAATCTGTGCGCGGGTGTTTAGAAATTTGTGCGCGGACGCGCAGCTTAGAGGGAACATTTGAGTATGACTGAACTCACCGACAAGATTGAAAAAATTAAAGTAGATGCGAATGAAGAAAAGTTTCCGTGCAAAAACCTCGCTTTTGCCATGGTCCTCACATGTGGCGACGAATAACTCATAATCCCACGAGGCGTCGTCGCATGGACGGGTGTTATATTATGCCGCGATCTCCTTCGGTTATGCGAGTCAAATCACTCGAGAGAGAGAAAGAGAGAGAGGGAGAAAGAGAGAGAAAAAGAGAGAGTGAGAGAGAGAAAGAGAGAGGGAAAGACAGAGAGAGAGGGAGAGAGAGAATAAATTCCTTCGGCAAACATTTCCCAAATTTTCGTGACTGGAACTTGGAAATGGACGATGGTCTCCGAGCAAATATGAATCGCGCGTCACACCTGGATTTTCGGTCGGTTTTCTCGTTCACGATCGATTTACCCGCCATTCCTGCCGCTTTCGCGTGAAAACGATTCCCTCGAAGAAATTGCTTCCACCCTTCGTGCCATTCGTCCGACTTGCTCCCTCTCGAGGACGAGTTGAGTCAAGCGTTTTTGGTCACTCAAAGTCGGACCCGTCCGAACGATTCCCGAATATCACGGAATCGAGAAGGATGAGAATAAATGCCCAAGATAAAGCGTCTCGATCAATTCTCACGTGCTCGCAAACCATATTTGCGCTGCAGAAGGCGTCGCAATTTCAGGCCAATTTCGCCGTTCTATTTCATTCTACGAACAAGTTACGTCGTTGTAAATATCTATATCAAACAAAAATAATTAGCAATGAATGAAAATAACATTAATTAAATGAAAATTTATGCACCGCTCCTCAGTATTCACCCTCTGTGACGCTTTTACGTTGAGATAATTATTTATGTTTTTTGAGTATTTTATATCGCTCTATTACGGTTTGATAGACAAAGAGTGAGCCTTAAAAACACTGATTTTAAAATAAAGAATAAATTATGTACACATAAAGTCGGTTAAGTCAGTTTAATTTAAAACTTGTCTAATAAAGATATAGCTTCAAAAAACTATCGATACAAAGACAAATTTGGCAAACAAATAGATAAAATAACGGAATTATGCTCACGATAAGTCAGCAAAAAATTTATGTTGTGTTGAAAATGATAGCCATTCAAAATGAATAAATAAATAAAAATAAAATAAATTGAAACGGTTTCTTATCTATGCAATCCAAATAGCCAACGGATTATTTTGAGTCGTAACTCATGGGAGAAATTTCCTTAAAGACGATGTGATGAGGTCCGAAAGATGAAAGCATGTATTCTTTTATAAGGCTGCTTGCATGGAAGTGCTTAACAAGCGTTAATGCATCGCATACGGCTGTGAAGGTTTTTTGTTAAATATACCCAACTACGAAAACAATAATTTTAATTTCTTAAAATTAGTCTCATACATATATCTATTTAAGTAGGTGATTATTGCTTACATCTTCATGCAAATACTAATCGAAGATTTAAGATAAATTTTATATTTGTAAAATTATTTTACCCAGTAGCAGAAAACTGTAATAACTAATCTGATGAACATATAAATAAAACCTTACGTATTGTCGAACTATCACTAGAAAACTTTCAATTTAATGTTGAATAAAATAAAAGATTTTCCATAGATACTAATACAACATAGTGCTCCGTTGTCGTCATCTTAAATCTGGCTGAACTTTTCTGCGAAGTTTTTTATTATAATAGACTCTTCTTATCGAAAATTAAACTATCTCCCTCTTTACGATTATTTTTCGACAACTTAAACTACACCTCTTTTTCAAACAAATTCTTTTAGATAACCCCATTAAATTCCCCTGAAAGTCTCTATTTTCCTTCCTAGAAATACTTCGACTCTTTAATCATGAAGCGAAGACATTTAAAATATTATCAAGTAGACTTTTTTCACTGAAGATCGTGACGTGATTTCCATGAGTAATACGTAAATATCCTTTAGTTTTTAAAAACGTTTCCTAACTCGAACCTCTCGAAATAGCCAAATTTCAGTAACCCTTTCGGAGGAAAAGAGGTAAAATCTCACATCAAACTTGAAAAGTCCTACACATGCCACAACATCCCTTAAAACTTGAGACAAAATATTATTTCAAAGTTTCGGTTTAGTCTGAAGCAACCAGAACCTTGGGCGCTTGAGAGAGTTAAATAAACCAAAAATTCGCATAAGTGGCACCACACGAATGATTTTCCAGAATTATGTAAACATTTGATTTAATTCTAACGAACTTACAAAAGGAATTACAGAATGGCGTAACTAAAGCGAGCTGAAAAGGAACTAACGAATCATGATTATTGCATTGTGCTGTAAATTATGCATAATTTCATTAGTGGAAATGAGCGCATTTTTTAAATGGTGGGTCGTGTTATTCTTGCTGCATATTTTAAGCAGGAAATCGAATGAAAATATTGGCCTTGGAAAAGGGGCAGCATAGATATTTTTACTTGATAAACTACTTACGCTTCGGTATAAAAATTACATTCTGATTTTTCTTGTTAAGAAACCGGTAGCACGGAATGAAACAAAAATAATGGCGGAAAAGTTACATAGTTCGAAAACCTATTGTCGAGTGTACCTCATGGCTTGAATTCGATAGATTTCCGAATTTTTTCTCGACGAACCGCTACGATCACGTTAGAAAATAACTTTGTACTCCGTGCCAGAGTTGCATGTATATGGAATGGCAATGGAAAGATGCCTGTATTGAAATGAATGCAAATAATTCAAGTTTATAAATTTTAATAAATAGAATGACGTAATACCAGCCTGTGTCCGTATATTTTCCTAACTCGGTCAAAGCTACAGAGTACGTCCGCTTCCTCTTCAGAAGATTACGTTGTCAGATAAGTATTAATTTAAATTGCTGAAAAACACCTTATTATTGAAGAGTTACGGAAACACACTAAGGTTTTTTTTGTTTAACACCACATTGTATCCGAAACACGTCTGTTCATTTTTTTATAAAATTATCCCAACATAGCAATCTCTGACTACTAAATAACACAGGAGTTGGGAGAGTAAAAATATTCTTATCAACAATATTTTCGCTTACTCTTTCGTTACAATGCATGGTGATAATGAACGTATCTTCATAGAAATTAAAAAATCCGAAAGAAGCCAAATGTAATCACAATCTTCAAAGTAGCCCATCTCAATAATGTACATATAGTCTTTGATCTTGATTTCTAACTTTCTTTGTAGTATCGACGATCGGTTAAATTATATTGAGACGGATGTATATCTTAGAACGCTTGTAGTGATTTTTGAATCCATGAACTTACTATTACAGCGTATGTATCCCTCGTGCTATGTATGCATTTTGAGACCTTTAAGGAAATTTCCCGAATTAACAGTGTGTTAACACGCAGATATTAAATAATAATTAATTTTTAATTAGATAGCTCTTAGTGATCTAAATATTTTCCATTAGTTGGGTTTTACAAGTAGTTCATAGATTTTCCGCAAGGTGGTATCAAATTTGGAAAATTCAAAATTTTGAAAAGGTATTGTATCCCAACTAATGAAGTTGAAGGAATGAAGGTTTTACACGTGGGAAAGTATAGGAAGGATATATATTTCAACGGTGTGGATTGCCCCCTCCATAATGGGGGAGGAAACCAAAATCCTGAAAATTTTTATGATAGTGTACTTCCACCTCTTACTTTAGCAAAGGTATCTTCCTTCTCTCTATAAATCACTTAACCGCGAGACCGGATAGTAACTGTAGAAACGTGACATGTTTTACAGTAATTCTTAGCCTTTACGATTTTTGCAAATAACAACTCAGAAGAAATTCGTTTAGCAATACACATCAATTTGAGATTTACAATTGTAGAGTGTCAAGACTTCATAACCGCCCACGAAAATACTATCCGCTCGTAAATTAGTTGAAAATGATTCCACTCAAACGTCAAGATTATCATATTTTTAGAGAAAATCGCTTTCATCCTCATTTTCGGACCTTTTTTATGCCGTATAACTATTTTGCACGAGTCTATACCCGGGACTCAAAGCAGTTCTTAAAATACTTTTTCAAAACTTTTTCCATATGAAGTCTTAGATCTGGGTAATTACTTCTCCAGCAAAAAAGATTTTTGTTTTTCAAAGCCTGCTTTAAAAATATTTCGCAAACGACTTTCTCCGCGAAAATTTTCAGTTAACCTCTTCGCTAACATTTACCCGCCAAAGCAAAGACACCGATGGTGACTTTTTTGATTAATTTAAACATAACAGGAGCCCCATCAAATTACGACAGGCTTCTTTTCGCTTCCTCTCAAGGGTAGTTGAATTTTTTTAAACCCGAGTTCCGTTTTTGTATGACTTAGAACTCTTTGTATTTCAATCCACTCGGGAGAATTATTTTTTATTTTCCTCAAAGAAATTTACGTAAAAAAGGTTCGCTCCGAGGATTCTAACAAAGTAGACAGGCCAATACGCGGAAGAAGAGAGAGAGTGTGTGTGATGAGAAGAGGTCAGAAAAAGAAGAGAGAGAGAAAAACAAAAAAAAACTACTGTGACTAATTGCTCCTGAAATTGGCGGGCGGGAAGGGATTCGCTGAGGCAGTTAATTGTTAGGATAAAAAAAAGGGATGAAGGGAACGTTAGCGCATCGGGAGAGAGAGAGGGCAGAACCGGCGGATTTTTTTTTTTAAACCTTCCCATCCCTCCTGCATCACGAAAAAAAGAGAATCGACTCGACGCAAACACAACTAAAAAAATAAATAAACGTACAAACCAACACACATGAAAACGGGCTCGGTACGGGTGGTTTAATAATATATAAGTTTTGTTCATGAGGCGGATAAAAACATTGCGAAGCGACATCGGGGGAAATTTTTGGCTTGCATTTCACACGGAGGGAGTATATACGGGTAGGTGGATGGAGGAGACGGATAATTGTCACGCACGGGACGTGTACGAATACACATTTTGTTCAACGCGGCTCTCTTCGCGGCTGGATTGTTCCTTCTCTCTCTCTCTCTCTCTCCCTTTTTCGAAAAGTACGTCGACCACGTGAATAAAATATTTCTCCGCTACCATGTTAGTAACGCGGGAGTGGCTTTATGGCTAATTCATTTTTTCGGCCCGAAGGAAAGAGAAAAATAACGGCGTTATTAATATGAGAACCTGCACCGAGCGTAAAACTGAATGATTTAATATTCATTTCATGCATGTGCGAGGTTTATGAAACACGTCCTTGCTTTTATCTCGTATTAATGTCTCCCTAGGAAGTGTGTAAAGCGCAGTAAATTTAAATGCGCCGTAATTATATGTACATTTGTGCCGTACGGGTTGGGCCGTTAATTTTTATCAGTACGACACAATCGATAGTATTTTGTTAAGCAAAACTACAATCATCGTCAGTGTACATACGTATTAATATGCCTATTAGCACATGCATCATGGAGAAAGTTTTGTTTACTATAAACTTACGATGGATTCGATAGATGTCCCTGCTTTTCCATGAATTTATTTATGTACGTAAATACATGAACACACACACGCATGTATATACACATTCAACTTTCATCCGAACCCTGTGGGACCTGTCGTTCGTTGTATAAACTAAAAGTCTCATAATAGATGAGTCAGCTTAGGACGAGGAATTTATATCCAACCAACTCCTACAACGATGTACACATTTAAACATGCACATTACAATAGTGCGCCATTATATTAACGATACTACAAAATTTTCATTATTTGCTATTTTTTAATTAAGTTTGTAATTTGTATTAACCAAAGATGCTTATATCCTTACGGAAAGGAATTGAATTTCTGGCTAATCAACCTCTTGGATTATTATAGCTTATATCTTTACATTTGATGATACCGCTGTAATCGCCTCCCTATATGTAATGGGGATATAGTCGTAAAAATTATTCATGCAGAATCGTTGAATATCATGCTCCTACTGCTCTCACACTTGAATAGACGGCAAAAGTTTATGATCATCTCTGCTAGACTTTGTGAATATATTTTAATTTAGTTTTATTGACGGATTAATCCGGTGAGACGTTATCGGGGTGCCGCGATGGGCACAAGACACCCTAAATGCTTCCTTGGATACTCTCTAAGCAATGACAGCTGTTAAACAAGTAGTGTTATCCATGAACCAGGATAAAATTTGAGTTTTTTCATTTATTATTAAATTAGATAATAATTTGTTATATTTCGCTATGAGGATTTCTCCCATTATCGTAATCGAGGAGAAAATGGATTTTGATCGACTTAGCTAATCTTATTTTTTATGTAGTTATACCGCCACATATTCGGTCACTAGAGATTTGTTTGTAAGTAACATTAATACAAAAACATATACTCAAAATCTCAGCTATCCATCTTTCATACCTTTGGAGATACTAAAAAAAGTTAATGTGGCCCTATCCGACCCTGTATATATTTCAAAAGAAAAATAAATGGTATCGTAGGACACATACACCCTGCAACTTTAATTCTTACATCTCTTATCATTTACTTGCTATTTTAAGTTAATTGATTGCGCAGACGGACATAGAGCTAAAACATGAGCTCGTTTATGAAATAAAATACCCTGAATATCAAGAGTAGAAAAAATGGTTAAATAATCGGAATCCTAGTCCCATTGATCGAACGTTCTCACGGTCACATTTTTCGCAGACACCCGTCCATGGAAACACTTCTCAAAATTAGAATATTTTGACTAGTTGGATAGTCGGTGATAAAATAAAAGGTGATTTACTGCGTGCATATCCACGATTGTTGGTTAAACCAAGTAATTCACACCATCCTGCCCTCCGCAAATTTCTTCACTCATTTAAAACTAACTCTAAATATTTGTGCCGCCTAATAACTGAATTCTCACTCTTTTTCTTCCAATTCTGGCATCGAATTTTCCTTATATCATATCTTTAAATTTACAGTCTTTCCTCAAGAGATGGACCCTTTTCAATTTTATTAGTCGTTATTTCCGTAGATACTATATACAATTAATAAGCTATTTGTAAGGAGAAATGATTCCTGAAACGTGGGAAACTCCCACGCAATAATTCTGCAGACGCCAGACGGAAAGGAAAGCAGCCTAAATTTAAAAAATATAATGTGGCCACCACTCTCCATATCTATAATATTTCTAAAAATTCCAAATAGGTTACATAATCTAATATATAAAAGAGAATGTTTGTGCGCTAATAACTCGGACACTATAAGAGCTGTCGAATTAAAAAGTTTCATGGGCCATCCTATAGGCCAGAGGAAGGTTTTTGTCTAGGTTTCCAGATCGTGGAGTCTCCCATACACCGTGGGGTCAAAGAAATACTATTTCCATAAGAATGCATGGGAAATGGTGTGGAGAAACCCCAAAATTCCAAGCAGCACTTCACTGATCTGGATACAAATATACCTAAATGTAAACTTATGATCATGATAAATGGCTTATTTTACGAAAGAAAGACTGAATATTTTAATTCTGTCCATGTTTTGTTGTATTACGTGCTAAATTGCCCGATATTTTCCTTTAAGCGCAAAATTCATCGGTTAAATTAACATTTTCCAGTCAGCAACAAAGCTAAATTTCTCAATTGTTGTCCTCTTCAAAGGGAAGATAGCCACATAAAGATTAATGCAAGGAAAATCCACGACATGGCGCGCCGTTGTGAAAGAATAGCCAACGCCAAGATAAAGGGTACGAATGGATTCATGCCTAAATATAGTTTATGAATACTTTTCAAGTGAGTCAAATGATTTTTAAGGAATATTAGAACGTTGTCATCCTTTACCATTAACATCCAAATTAAATCCAACATAAATCGATACATCTACTTACACTTGTTTGATAACCAAGATGTTGTTTATTGTTTACGTTTTGGCTAATAGTATTGACATAATCCACATAATTTTATTGCTGCTTTAAAGGCATCTATCCATGTGAATATTAATTAAGACGTTAATGCATAATTATATTAATGGTAAAACTTTACAATATAATACATAAATTAGTAAATGTTAATGTAAACATTGCTTGCGTAATTAAGGAATGGGGAACAAAAATTCAGGCCTTATCGTGCACTCGGAGTAATTCCTAAAAAATAAATAAAAATAAAACTGCTCGATTACGCCAAATATTCTTGGACATGCAGTGTGCCTTGATTATATGATGGATTCGCCATTGAGATACACCCACGAGCACAGGCCTGACTAAAATTTTTCAATAGTTTCTTTAGGTGGTAGTTAAACTTCTGTGTGAATCTCTTCTCCGAATAACACATTTGGGAGGACTGACAGCGCGGGGCCCCGAGAAATAAAAATCATTTGCTACTTAAAAGAAAACTTTCTCGAACGAAGCCGGGTAACTCCAGCTAGTAATAAATATTTTAAGAAACTGCGAGAAAATTTTAGACTTTATAAAGAACATAAATAAAATCAAACCATAGCCTTCTGATATTGGATATAGCCACCAAGCTCCAACAAATAAGAAAAGAAAAAGGAGCGTTACTAAGACGTAACTAAGCATCAATTGTTAACAATAGTCGTGGTGGCGTGGTGGTGGCAGTTAAAAATATAAGATATCTCTTAAACAATGCATTATATGGGGAAATGTTTCACAGGAAGGTTGTAGAAAATTAAATTTACTACAACTTTTATTCCAATACATTTTTATATTTATCAAATATTTAAGCAAATATTTTAAAATAACGGATCAGTGACAAGAGTAAACACCCACTTCCGGTTGACCGAGTTTTACTAAAAACTACACAGTTCTTCTTACTTTTATAAAAATGTTGGCATTAGTAAAAACATGAACTCATCAAGGGAGAATAGAGAGATGGAGATATAAGAACGTTTTCGAAAAAGTGGGAAAAAGAGGGGGGGATGAGGGTAGAAGGTTGGCGCAGGAAGGATACAGAGCATTCTAACGAATGAGAGAACTGGAGAAATAATTTTTTTCAACTTTCTATCGCGGTCCACCGACGGACAGGGGCGCTGGTGCACCCGGGTCAATAAGTACTCACCTATAGCGTCGACACATGGAAACTCGATCCCTTTTTATTTGAGTTTCTTTTTTCAGCGTTTTTTCCTCCTCCATCATCTACTGCCGCTAGTCCTTTTTTTGTTCTCTCCTGAATTCGAGATTTGAAAATGGATACACCGAAATGAATAGGATTCTTCCGGAATTGCTTTCTCCGGCTTAGCTGGATTAGAGCCAATAATACGAAATTGCTATAAGAAAAAGAAGCGAGACCAAAATGAGTGGACACAACTCCATGTATGTCTTAAATAAACAAATAAATTATATATAAATATATACGACACACATGCATTCATAAATTCAGTGAAACTGGCTTATAAACAGTAGAAAAATAGCGAGACTATCGATATAATTTCTATTTTTATGCCAAAGTTTTGGAACAGTCACAACCCAACATAGTGTTTCGCTGACATAGCGCCCTATCCCACCATTACGACGAGCAAATGAATAATTGAAATGCCTACGCGGCGTATCTGCCAAAATCCTGAAACTGAGCCTCCTTTTTCCCCTGAAATAATGCACGTAAAAACTAAAAAGAGCATCTTATGCAAGTAGAGGCAATTATTTGTGTTTTCGCAAATGTTTTCCGCCCACAAGTTGCTGCTTCCCATCCAAGCTGTTATTCCAATGTCTACTAACCCAAACCAGTAACATCAAACGAACCTTGGTGACTCACTTAATATATTTATCAAATGTTTTCCTGTCTCTTGCTATGCGCTCATAATTCACAGTTAAAATCTTCCAACGTGAGTCATTGCCACTTCGTAAGATTCCCATTGCCGCATGATGATTTGTTTTCACACGGTAGGTGAAGATTATCTGAATTTGAGGAAAAAACATTTCTGCATGTTAAAAACAAGGGCTATCATTGTCCACGATGTTAATGTTTTGTAAGATTCGAGACCCTACATTGTCACTATTCGAAGGCAATTTTTGGCGGAAGATCCTTTAAATAGAATTAGCCTTTTCTTTACTCGGGAGCAAGGAATGATGATTTATTAAAAATTAATAAATATGATTAATGTAAAATTCTACAATAATAGGAGCAAGCGAACAAATATTGGAGTTTTCTTTAAAAAAACAGCAATAATTGTAGTACGAATTCGTTTTCCTGTCATGAACATAGTATGTTGCATTCAGAGTATGCTATTATTTGGCCTCACAACTTCTCAAGTTTTTACGAGGAACGGTTATTATGAACAAAGTAAACAAGTCCCAGTGGTACATGTAAATAACGAGGTTCAAAATGCAAGAAAACGCCAAAAAATATGATAGACGCAGAACTTACATCGATTTTACCAACGCTGACGTTGACTCATAAGGAAAATCTTAGCACTTAAAGCATATACAGCTGTAATATATCGGAAATGACGGAAGCTTTTAGTATGCATTGTTTTTTACCGGGAGTTAATGAAAATTCAGAAAACTTTTTTCTTATGTTGCCATTCCTTTCGCTGATTCGCGAGACAAAAAGACTGAAAAATATTTGTTTTGTATAAAAAAGTCGAGGAAAGTTATATGACAAATACAATGCGAATGGAACAATTTTAGTGAATGATGCAGTTTTTAAGATGATGGAAAGGACTTTGTATGAATATAGTAATGATTGTTTGTGGCAGATTTAAAGAAACACATCAAACTTGATGGTGCCGCTTGTCTTCGTAAACCACTTTTGAACGCATTGACCCATTTTAAACAAAGCAGGCAGTATATGGCTGGCGATCATCTGAACAGGGTTCGAAATCTCGATTATCTTTTTTAAGTTATCTAGAAGCGTCTCGTGCCTAAAGCAGTAAAAAAAGACCAATGATAACAGAGCATATTTAAAATGATTTACAAACATGTTTAAGCACCGGTATTATTGTTTAAATTGCTTGATTTTATAGATAAAGAAATGTAATTACTCCGCATCATTTCAATAAAGATAAAATTGAAATTTTTGCGAGGAAAATTAAAATATAAAAAATGTTACGATAAACTAATAAAATATCTATATCAGGTCGATTATTAGGATATTTTATAGAGATTTGTTTTTACAATTAAAATTTCATTTCGAGCTTTAATTTGTTGGAAATTATCATACTCTATAAATACTTTTAATATCAGTAAAGAAACAAGGACCTGAAATGTATTTTCAGCGTATATAAAATTACCTACAAAAATTCTATTCGCTAGAAAAACGATAATCATTTCCAGTCTACATTGTTAATAATGTGAAAAGTATTACATTCACATAAGCGTTCTTATTTTCAGGCTCACGAAACGTATTGTTACGTGCTCTTCACCAGGATGGGAGCTAAATATGATTTTTTTACTGAAAATTTAAAAATTCGCGGGATAATCCCGCAATATTTTGCGTGTTTAACTTACGGACGCAATAAGAGTGAATCAAATAACCGATTTTAGTTGATAAAATGAATAAATTACATATATGTTTTAAGCAAAATAAAAAAGTCGAATATGTATACTTTCACTCCGGATATTACTTATGCTTAAAAGTAATTCATTTTGTGCACTGCTGAAGGTAGCGCCACACCTAAAATATGGATGCATCTGGGATACGTCTTATCTTAAGCGCTACGCTAGAATAAAAACGGCTCAGTCTTAGTTAAATTCGAATCGGGAAATTGATAGCGTCTGCTTTAACGCTCGCTGCTTCAAATGAAAAAAAAAACACAAAATTGCGCTCAGTGTTTTATAGACTATGAGAGCAGACTCGCATGCAGCACAGATTCCCTAGTGTTTTCTATCGTGTGTGTGTGTGTGTGTGTGTGTATGGAAGGGAGTGGGTGGAAATAGGAGAGGTAGGATTTAAAACAAAGGAAATAATAAAGGCGCTCACAGTAGCAGCGAAGGTTTTATCACTAGCAGGCAAAGGAAATCTCAAAAAGTTCCTGGTCCGACGCCAGCTAAATAAGACACATGGCGGCGTTTAAAGGGCTTAAGAGAGGTCAGGACGCAAAAAATAAATAGAAACATCCGAGGCGCGTAATTTATCTGCGGAGCAACTTCTTGTAAAAGAATCATTGAATGCGCTTCGTGTTTGTTCCGATTTTCCTTTATTTCCGAGTGTTTTTTTTACCAGGAACGGAAAACAATACTGCATGTGTAATCCCAAAACGTATCTGGCGTTTGATTCAGAACGAATCCAAGGCAATTTATTGCGGGTGCACTGAAGTAGGTCAATCGAACTTACGGACGAACATAACTTTGTCAAATATTGCGAATGCGGGTCAGAGTGCCATAATGCATTCTCTCGGAACGAGAACACATTTTTTTCGTTACGGAGATTATTTTTTCCGTCGCTCGTCTCGTTAACGAAGCAATTAAAATGATTTTTTTAAAAACCTTAGTTAATTACGCTATATATGTATACACACAAAAATACTTGGTGCTTTCATTCTGCAAGCATTTCATCTCACCTTGAAAAACATTAATTTTTCATACAGATATTCCATTATTGGAAATCTTTTTTTTAATTCAAAAGTTTGTACCTCTGCACGGATGTTCGTTCTTTCCTTATGGGACAATATTGGAGTAAAAGAAATCTCTAAAATTTGCAATTTTAAAAATATAATACCTTTATATTGTTTGTTACTAATACCACACATTTCTGCCAAATTTAATATAACGTAATCTAGAAGTGCAATAATATTTATCTAAATGTTTAAAATTAAAAAAATTTTAACGGCCGCAATAACAACTTCATGGAGATTTTCAAATGTTTATGTGCGCTTTTGTACCAAGTTCTAAATTGCTGAAAAATTTCAGCTCCCTAGCTCGTCCTCCAGTACCAAAATATTTACCTCTTTGTTTAAATTTTAAGAATTTTTAATTTTATTAAACTTTTTTGAGGTTTTTGATTTTTCTAGTCGGTTATGCACATAGTCCTACCCACAAAAAAATTCGAGCCAGCTCATCTGCCAGTGACTAAATCTTAGTATCCTCCTATACGTTGTCATAAGAAGCAGCTATATGGTATAGATATGCTCAATGACCTATTCGTACTGTTACGATCATATGGTCTGATAATGATTATCATACAGTATCATAAATATTGATTTGATTTTGAGTCCAGCTGATTTGCCTCTTGCCTTACGCGCGCAATGTGTATCTAAGAGGTAGTGCAATGAATAGCCGGATAGGAAAGGAGGAGAAAAACTTGATGCCGGCACCAGGGAGGCCAACGGCTTAACGTCCCTTCCCAAGGACGGAGTGTTGATTTGAGCGCGCTCCTCATTACTCTTTTTCTCTTTTCTCATAGGCTCGTCCTCGTCTCCTTAGTTCCAACACGCACAAATAGGAGGCCGGCCGTCCTCGAAAAAAATTCTACAGGATTCGAACCTGATGTCGCTTAAGCTGATGGGGTCCACCGGTTCCCCTCTAAATATTGTTTACTGGGTCGGAGCATAGCCAAGTAAGATATTGCATATAATAGTCTTGAGAGTATATTATATATTAGATTCTGATCTATAACTCTGTTTCTAATTTTATTATTTAGACAAAAATATTCTGTAGCTAAATGATATTTTTAATTAAATGTAAGATTTTTAAGATCTCTACCTATTATATTAACAACTCAGCAGCTCTTCAAACGTGACTTGTTGTTTTGCGCGCCATCTGATGTATATATATTTATAATCAAATAATAACATCAAATATACTATTTGAGGCCGTCAATCCGTATTATTTTAATTCACGTTAGCCTCGAGTCCATATTTAATTACTATTTGAAATTTTTATGATCATAGCATATCTTTTCTATCACTTGCCATTTCAGTCCTTACTCGCGAACCGTACCGCCATTTCCGTCCGCCAATCTGGTCCTCTTTTGCGAATTCATCCGCATAGAGCGGAATCCCAAATGCAACTCGCCCATACACGAGTCGGGAACAGAAATCATCTAAATTCTATGTAATGCTTTGAAAGCATCCGCGACTGAAACGGATTGATTGAAATTTTCCCCGCAAATCCGTGAAAGGATTTGCGTACTCGAATCACGTAAATTCGTGTTCTTGTTCGAGTTCTATACACGTTATCCGTATAAATATGTAGCGGGAAAAATATTTTTGGCCGTGCTGATGGGTCGCAGGGAAATTTGAAACTTATTCATAACCTGGGTTGCATGGCCGAATTTATTTAAGAAAAAAATATTTAGCAGTTACACTCTGATATTGCCGTCAGGTATCAGGAACGATTAAAATAGTTGCTGGGTTGGGTCTGACATTATAAATTAGGGCCATTTATCATATGCTAATTTAATAGACGAGTAATAATTAATTAAAAAGCATCTCTTATATAAAATTAAATTAAAATCGAAATAAGATATTATAGAAGTTGGAGGGTTAATAAATGATGCACATGTTCGTGCGCAGAGGCACTTATAGTACATCCGTCAAGTTTCTTACAGGTCAAATATGTGTGTGATTTACCCTTTTACGTAGTATGTGTGCCAACGAGGTCCCTTTTACCTCCAGATGTAAAATAAAACAATTTTTTCAATAAATCATTCTCACATAAAGGTTGAAATTTTTACGTACATGTAAAGAAACAAACAATAACATGAGATGGACCTTCTCTTCGTCACCTCCTTCCTTAAAAAACACCCCTCTCAATGAGCGATTTTTCAAAATGATTATGGGTCATAAGAATTATCTAATGTTTTTCTCTATTCAACGACCATATTGCTTAACGACCGCTAGAAGTTTCGTAGCGTGATTCCGCGACTGCTAATCTCTAAATTTGTCTTGCACGTGATCAAATAAAGCTGCCTGAGCAAAATAAGGAACTGGATAACATTTTATGTAATGATTTAACAACAGTTCCGATGGAGAGAAATCACGAGGAGAATTACGCCTCCCTTCACGCTGTAGGTTTTGTAGATGCAAGACGTCAGTAACAGAACCATTTAAAAGACGATGTCACGTATCATTGAGGGGCTCGCTAAAGACGTTTCAGACGATCAAGCATGAAAATTTCTTTGGCCCAATTTTGTGCATTTCTGGAATATGTAACGCGCCATTCACTTGCATTAAAAAGCGGAATACTCAGACGATATTGTCCAGGTTCCAATAAATGTTTCTAAAACCTACCACTGCAGGAGCTGATGACGTGAAATGAACGTTTCAAGGGAATGGATGGGGGTGGTAAGGCTTGCCGGATGAAATCAATTTTGCCCGTCGGATATGGCTCGCGGCTCGCAATTTGGAGACCTCTCACGTAGGGTGACATAGATGTTTTACTCTTTTCTTCATTGTGTGTGTGTGTGCGCGCGCGCTCAAATTTCATACGTTTGCGGTAGTCGCTTGAATGGGAATTTCACGGCAATGAAGTGGCACCATGGAACTATGACCTAAATGAGGTTCTGACCTCTCAGAAAAAAAGACGGAATAAGTAAAGGTATGGACATGTGAAACGTTTCCATTTGGGGAAAACACGACCAAAATTTTGGCATCCAAAATGAAATTTTCGATGAAATGGTAAAAAAATGCTCCCGGAATTCAGAGGCGAGCAGAATGTATTGAAAACTCTAAGATCAGCTTGCGGAGAATAATTCGGAAATAGATACCCAAATTAAACAAGGAAGATTTTTAGATTAGTAAAATGCGTATAAGCCATCCTATACTGAAAGTGAAACAATGCGAGTTTTATTTTACCAAACATTTTTCATCTGGTCATCAATAAGAGGAATCTGGAACTACAGTCGCTGTTGATAACTTGAACGATTGCGAGTTGAGAAAATTCATACTCTTTAAAGCTGAGGAACGTATATTTTTTAGCTTGTTTAATGTGATAAGATTAGAGCTTTTATATTATCCTAAAATTAATAGGAATATGATAATGAATCAGGACAAGAGTGAGGCAAGTCAATGGATTAAGAGTTTGCAGTGTATACTTTTTCTGAGGTGAATAAGCCGCAAACCGTCACTAATTTGTTACTGTGTAGTTCCTGATACCCGCCACTCAGACTGAGATTCTTACGGTTAAACAGAAACAAATTAGCTATGAGTGAAGGTCACACCCCATAATTTTCCATAGGTAACCAAAAACGAGGAGGTTTGGCTTGAATCAATTTGTAAAACTCAACCATCCTACTCTGGGACTCGCTTCCATGTTAAGTCACAACCCTTAATAAATTCTGCGTCTATCTGTTGGGAGGTAATGTATCATTCCAGAAAAGGTCTCCGTGTTAAATTATGGCCCATAACGCCCACTCGTGTGACAACTTTGAAATTCTTGCTCTTTCAAAGCAAGATTTTTGTTGCTCAAACTTTTATAAGAAATGCCATTGCTTGTTGTGTTTTCATTACGTCATAGAGAAAATAACCTGAGTAAAAACAAAATCAAGAAAACAGCAGCATCATCAAAATTCGATTCGATCATCTTTTAATGTAAACTAGAAACGTAAAAATTCCCATGGAATGTTATTTTTCTATGACCGAATTAACAATTAGAGAATATCAGTTATTTTATTAACAGTGTTTATGTAAAAATATTCATATTATGCAATTTTATAGATTTTAATGTAAATTTTCTTTCCAAAATACCCGTAAATTGATTTTGAAGGCATTTTATGCGATTCAGAAATGTAAATTTGGAAAGTTATCATAACAACACAAAGATCAAATTTAACTCGTAGCTTGACAAATCAGTGTTGATTATTGGACCGCCTCATCCTATTCATTGAAACCTTATACTTGATTGTATCGTTGGAAGCCAACAACATATGCAGCTAGCAAGTGGATGATTTAGAGGTTTCCCTGAATGCAGTAGTCAGGGAAATTTCAATATAATGAGGGGCAATGTGCTCCGCTGCTTCAACGTAATAATAAATTAAAGCAGCTTCACGCATCATTCTACCCATCTTGTATAAGGAACTGTAGAATATCTGGGCAATTTTATTAATGGCGGCGGTGGTTTTTCTTTTGAAGAGAGAATCGGACTTTGTATTAGCGCTAAATACGTTTCCCTGTAAAGTTTATGACACAACGTACGTATTAAACACCAGCATTAATGGGTGTTTTAGGGCCAGAAAATCGGGTACTCCAGTTAAACGACGGTATATACAAATGATATATTAGTAACTTTTAAGGTATTACAAAGAACACTCAAAGAAAAGTAAATTAAAATTTAAGTGGCTCAAGCAACACTGTAGTACGTACTATTACTTTTATAAAATAAATACGTTGTTATGGAGGTACTTAATGCAGGATGAAAAACTTATAGGTTGTAGTTATCAAGAAATTTTAAATTTTTCCTTATTCTACTTCAGGAGAATCGAACGCTTATCATGGTCGTCTTTTCAAGTTCCAAAAAATTAAAAAGTCATAATTCGTATTTAAATTAGAATTTTAAAAGGGAATCCCATTAGTATCTTCTACGAAAAATGAGGCGGGGTTGAACCGACACTTTGGACTATTTTTTTATTAATACGATACACGAGGGTATTTATGGGAAAAAAACCTTAAAAATATCATGTTACAGTCGAGGGAATCCCTTGAAATTCGCATCTTAACGGGATCCGTGACAGATGAGCAAAGTCCCCAGAACTGACCTAGTTCAATAAACGATTATTCAAAAGCAGACGAAAAAATCGAAGCGATAACGTTTTAACTTAGTGCTCGGTTAAAGCCACCATTTTGATAAAGGCTTCGCATTTAACCTCAAAATGTGGAGGGAAGTTGCCATTTCGCACATTTCCGAAAGAAATCTCATCAAGGGCGCACGTTTTGCGGAAATGGAAAACATTTCGGCGATAACTTCGTCCGAGATTGCGTGCGATCACTCTTCTCCTTCCGTTCGCAGTTCACGGAATCCCGGAGTCTTGAAGCTGTTGTTAAAAGGCGACGAAAGGTATGACTCGTTTTTCTTTTGTTCCTCTCCCCTCTATCTCTCTCTCTCTCCTCTCACGCTACCACAAAAAAGATCCCAAGGCGTCAAATTTTATACAATCTCTACTTCAAGATACGCTCTCCGAGAAGTTTTTTTCCCTCTACTTTTCCTCCGTCTCATCCTCTTCTCTTCACTCATTCCTTTCCTGGAGTTGACAAAAATGTTTTGTTTCCACTCAACAGCTATCTCCTTTTTTATTTCTTCCTTTTTCTCGCCCTCCTCTAGGAGCTTTCGGGGCAAAAAGTTTTCCCGACCTTTTTCTTTAGCTAGTCGTCTTTTTTCAATTTTTCTTTCGAATTTTCTTCCCGCTTTGACTTTTTTCTATCAGCTTCTACCACTTGCGCGCATTGTCTCAGGGTCGGAAAAATTCAGCCAATTCCTGCAGCGACACCGAGCGACAAAAAAGAACATTTTCCCCCTCCGTCTTTCATTTCTCGCCATCGAGGACGTTGTTAGAGTTACCATTCCTGTCTTTTTTTCTCCACGGCTTCCTCTGACTTCCTTTCGTCACAATTCGTCCGTCGCCACCTTGGCAGACGCTTCTCTCACCCGGCGGTGAGGTACGAGGGCACTATTTGACTGGAGAGTTCTTTCCCGAATGTTCCCAAAGCGCCATATATTTCTTCCTTTTTTCGGAAAGCTACACTTTCGTGTACCGGGATTCCTAAACTCTTTCCTCTCTTTTTCCCTGTTCTCGTGCTTGAGATCTCTCCATCGCGATATATACTTCTTCTTCGCTTTCCTCTCCGAATAAACGAACGCGGACGAAACTTGTACTCGTCACGCCTGGCGTTACTCAGATATTCCAGTTTTTCTCACTACGCAACACGTGAAAACATGTAGCGTTTTTTTTCGACGTTCAAATTTTAGCGCCGCGCTTCAATATTTATAATAAAATACTTAGGATTTGTAGTATATCCGGACCATTGCCTATTGATGAAATATAACCGTATTTACTCGCGTACTGTTAAAATTTATCCGTTAAAATTCACCTGCATTCAAACTCATTGACGGCAAAAAAAGTGCGATCCAAAATATTGAACGTGATAAAATCTTCAAAATTTTCTCACATTTTAAGACTAAACAGGTTACCTCCATAAATAACATACAAGGTGTATATAAAGTCCATATACACTTCTCAACTTTAATAATTTTTTGTGCACATGATACAAATGGTGTCTATATAAAAGGAAATTTAATAAAATTTATATTCAAATTCATTCAGTTTTGTATTTTATAGGGTTGGCAATAAATAATAAATTAGAAAATGAAATCCAAAAATCAACGTTTGGTGTGCTTTAAGGAAGACAAGCATAACTGGGCATAACTTGAATAAGAAACAGTAAATTACCTTATAGAATTATTTTATCTGAACTTCGTCAATTAAACCTCCCATGTGTCACCTTCTTCCAACAAGATGGATGCTTCATGCCATTAGGCATTGAGCATGCGACAGTTAATGAATGACATATTCCCGAAGAAGTGGATTGGCAGATGTGTATCAACTGATTGCGCCCATTGTTCACCTGACCTGTCAACATTATGGGAAAATGCTGAAAGTGTTCTTTATGCTTCGAACAAATGTTACTTATGGAAAAGGATTGAGACTGTAATTTGCGAGGCCACTCAGAAGCAATTGGGGAATTTTCCCTACGAGTAAATCATCTAATGTTATGGCTATGATATGATCGCGTTGAGCTGTACAAATGTTTACAGTGATGAAATAAGAGAAGGGATCCAAATATGCCGCAGAATGCTTAACATGTAATCATCAGAAAATGTTAAACATATGCAAATAATTTACAAAAATTGCATCTAGAATTTTGAAAAGGTAGCGTATGAGATTTTCTCAAAGTTTAATAAAAACGGGTAGTTGGAAAATAAATAAACATGCTAAGAATAAAACGAAATTGTTCTCCATTGTTTAGTTTTGCGGAAAGGAAGATGATGTAATGGAAAATCAAATTTACTGATTTAAATATATCAGAATTTCTATAATCCTTATTCGGTTATTTTACAAATTTCACCTTTACAAAAAATTCCAGCGTCGTTGCTTATTCAGAAATTCCAGAACAATAAATATTTATTAAAATTTTTCAAATTTTTAACCGCCACCTTACTTAACTCTTTTAAACTTTTCGATTTATCTAGTCGGTTATGCACATTGCCCTACCCACAAAAACAATTTCGAGTGGCCAGCATATTTGTGAGTGCCTAAAACAGGGGTTTCCAAAGTGCGGCCCGCGGGCCATCTGCGGTCCGCGAACTTCTCGTATACGGCCTGCGAACTCCTCGTATGCGGCCCGAGACCAATTTAATTGTTGTATATTATATGATTGAGAAAAAAATATTTTGCAGTTAATAATTGAAAAAGTTCAAATATTTTAATATTTTGTACACATAAATATTACCTATCATATAACCATATAACCTTTACCAAACTCCACGCTACTGGTGTTCTGAATGCTATGATCGGACATCTCCGCGAATTTCCGTTAACATTCGCACAAACAGGAGCGCATCGCTAGCTGCTACAAGTTCAGTCTTGTAGTCGGGGAGTGAGTGGTCGCACAAAGATTGTTGTGTGTTTTGTAGTTGACTTGTAATACTTGATTTAACATTGGCATTATATAAAAATATACCCCCAATTTTTAATGATGGAAAAAAGCATCGAATTCCTGAAGAAAAAAGAAACTCAACAAAAACGGAGTACACTTTATTTTGTAATCGAAGTTCTGTGTTTTATCTGCGAACGAAATGTAGCAGTCATGAAGAATAAAACCTAAAATGGCACTATGATACACATCACGCCAGTTACAATAATATAACTGGCGATGATCGAAGGGAAAGACTTGATTCGTTACGAACAACTTTTAATGATAAAAAAATCGGCATTTAAAAAAACATTTCAACAAAAATGAAGCCTCGGTTCTGGCTAGCTCTATAGTCGCCCATGAAATTGTCAAGAATAGTAAACCTTTCGTGAAAGGAGAATTTTTTTAAAGACTACGATGAAAGTTGCGAATATCGTTTCTCCCGATAAAAATTCCACTCTCAACGAAATCAGCTTGTTGAAGATGACTGTGAATCGTAGAATTTAAGATATCAGTGAAGATATACAGAAACGATTACAACAATACACTACAAATTTTGTTGCATATTCAAATGCATTGGACGAAAGTAAGGACATTGGTGATACAGTTCAACTTCTCATATTTATTCGTGGTGTTACAGAATATTTTCAAATTTTTGAAGAGTTATTGTTCCTTGAAAGTTTAAAAGACCGAACTAGAGGACTTGACATATTTAATGCAGTGTGCAATGGATTGGATTCCAATAATATAAATTGGAATACATTAGTTGGGGTCACTACGGATGTAGCCCCAGACATGGTAGGAGATAAATCCGGACTGGTGAGTCTATTAAGTAAAAAATCTATAGGAAAAAATGGGTCGAATTTAATTCATTACCACTGTATAATTCACCAAGAGGCTCTTGCTAATCGTGTATTGCAGACGAAGCACGTGATGGATTTTGTATTGAAGACGGTCAATTTTATCAGAAGTAAGGGCTAGAATCATCGCCAATTTCAGACTTTCTTGTAAGAATCTGAAGCTGAATTTGGAGATGTGATGTATTTTTCAGCTGTTCGGTGGTTAAGTACAGGTATCACATTAAAACGATTGTTTAACTTGAGGAAAGAAATAACTGAATTTCTAAAGCAAAAGAACAAAGATGTTGTTGAGTTACGCGACACCAACTGGTTATGCGATCTAGCAGTCTTGGTTGGCATCACTGGTGTTCTCAATGAGTTAAACTTGAAACTTCAAGGAAAGCAAAAGTTTGTTTCCAATCTCATTGATTACGTGAAAGCTTCAGAACGAAAAGTTAAGCTACTACAAAAACAACTCGTAGATGGAAATTTATCCCATTTTGCAGCATGTAAAACTCTATCGATGGAAACAGCTGAGACCTTGAGTATTCAGCTGTCAGAAAAATACTGCAATATTATTCAACGTTTATTACAAGAACTTGACAGGCGCTTCGTAGATTTAAAAAATCGCGAAAAAGAATTCAATCTTTTTCGAGATCCATTTTCACCCGGAGGATGCCCCTGTCAATACTCAGGTGGGACTGATTGATTTACAAGAGAGCACCGAAGCAAAGACATCTTATCGTGACAAGAGTTTAATTGATTTTCACAAGAGACTCTCATCCAAAGAATATCTGGAAATACATAAACATGGACAACGAATGACTTCATTATTTGGAAGCACATATATCTGTGAAAAAAACTTTCTCTACTATGAGCATAAAAAAGTCCAAATTAAGATCCAAATTAACAGATATTCATCTTGCATCTGTGTTACGTATCTACACAACAGCTTTAGAGCCCAGAATGAAGGAAATAATCTCAAAAAAGAATCGGTTGCATAAATCACATGCTGAAAACCATTAATTAAACTTAAAATTTTGTACCTTTTTCATGCGGCTTTATAATTCATAACAACTTGTGTTAGTATAATTTTGAATTGTTATTAGTCAAATAAGTAGATTTTGTTTCAGTATTATGTATATTTGAAATGTACTTGAATAATTATAAAAATGAAGGATTCAGAAAAAATGCGTAAATCAAACTTTTCATTATATTAATTATTCATCATAACATCTTGTCCTTTGATTAATTTTAAGTAAAATTATTAGTTAATATTTATATTTAAATGTGAATTTTATATTAAAAATAAACGTTTGATAATTACATTGAAATCTAAAATATATTGAAATCTATTTTTTTATTTTGTCTATGTTTATATTATTTCCTATATAAAAAACAAACGATTTCTCATATATATGCGCGTCATGCGGCCCGAAAAATATATTTAGTTATAGAATTGGTCCTTCAACCAAAAACTTTGGGAACCCCTGGTTGTTGTGAATGATCTGTAAAATAAAAAGTATATTTTTAGGTTCATAAAATGACTTTGAGGCAGATTCGGTGAAAATTTAAATTACTTAATAGTAATCTTCGTTATTTTACGTCTACTTTCGTTCAAGTGCTGATTTTGTAATCCCTTTTAAACATAATTTTCGCCTATTCCAAAGTAATTTTCGAAAAGAGCCTTATCTATGCTCGAAAAAGTCCACTCTAATCGAAACTACTAATTACATTTTGGAATTTTCATGCAGGCCAACAAATTTACAAATTATATCATAACTAAGATATATACTCCGTTTCGTGTAAAACTGGTTCGTAACCAATTTCAGGAGGTGTTAGATTTTTTTCTGTCGCATTAATCTCCTACTTTTGCCCTCACGCCAGCTAATTTTCCTCTTTCACCTTATAAATCTAATGGTATTATGTATTTATCGTTGCTATTTTAAATACGTTACCACAGTATGCAGATTTTCCCGTGCTAATTAGTGGCTTTCGTCCTGTGTATGTGTTGAGCGTTGTTTATTCTTAACTAGCCTTTGTTCCAATATTTTTATTACTATCATCGTGTATGTATGTATGATATTCCTAATTATCGAATTGATATATTTTAATTTTAATTTTGATTCCAACCACCATATTTCACATAAATTAGCACCATTCCACTCAATGGTACATAGACTCTTACAGGTTCCTCTTTCTAAAGTTGATTTCCTCACAGAATTAAAATATATCAAAAAATGCGCTAAAATCAATGGTTACGACCCTCAGATGATAGAGAATATTTTACACAAACACAAGCGCAGTCTTTCTTTGAAAAAACAGATTACTCTCACAAGCACGCCCCCCAAAAAACCAAAATACGTAAAAATCCCCTTCGTCCCAGGCATCACAAACGGTTTATCAAACATCTTCTCAAAACAGAACCTTAAAGCAGTACCTGTGAATGAAAACAAACTCTCCAACTTACTACACAATCCAAAAGACACGATCCCGACTCTACAAAGATCCGGCATATACAAAATCGCTTGCACAGACTGCGAGAAAGTCTACATAGGGCAAACTAAACGGAAGCTAGAAACCAGGTTCAAAGAACACCTTGCACACTTCAAACACAATAGATTTAACAGGTCTAGCGTCGCAATACACATACAGGAAAACAATCACCCAATTAAAATCGAAAACATGTCTCTCTTAAAATCAACACAAACCGACTGGAAACTAGACGCTTACGAGAGTATTTTCATTAACAAATTCAAAGAGACGGTTATGAATAACGACCGCGGACCTATCCCTTACTCACCCCTCTACTCGCTAACCGTTAAGAATTCCCCCACCCCTCTGCCCTCCTTTCACTTTTACCCGGAACACATAAATACACAAGACCAAACACAAACAATTCATACGACTTCAGCTACTGAAGATGGGAGCATAGCTCCCGAAATACGTATCTAGAGATTTCCAGAGTGCTTGTGCGTGTGTGTTTTCTTTTTCTTTTTTTAGGCTAGTTTTTGACAACAGGTCCCTGTAGGCCATCATCGTCCTGCAAACTTGTAAGTATAATTTTAATTTTCCTTATTTCTTATTGACGTGTGAGTGCCCTCTGGGTAAATTTACGGTTAAGGAGTTTTAAATTTTAATTCCAATCTGTACACCGTAGTCTCCATTTCCCTTTTTTAACATAAATCTACGGATAATTAGGTTAATATTACTTTTTCAGATTCAGATTCAAAGTGGTTTTTGGAAATAAATTTGTTGCCCATGAATTAGAAAATTACATATATATATATATACACACACATACGCGCACGCACATACATACACAAGCGCATGGATGATTAGAAAGCAATAGAGGAGATGGGAGAACTTAATTAAAACAACTTTATTTACCAAAGACATGTGGAAATCGTTTGATAAATTATTAAATATATCCATAAGAGCATTATTTAGCTCATCATCGGACTCAAAATTTTGACTTTTATCAATATTTAATTTCCGGTAAGAGAAAAATGGTACAGTACTAATTCTGGTAGATATGGCAAATTAGCCATTATCTCGAACTCCAATTCTACGATGGTTTGTTAGCAAACCAGATAGTGATACGCAGGTTCGTTATTGGGCCGTGGTGTAGTGGCTGGCTGCCACTCGCATGCTGCTCGAAAAGGCAGCGGGCACGAATTGGCTGAATGGATTTCAACAAAACTTCATATATAAGATTTTTAAAACATACCATAATGAAATCAAAATGTTTAAAGTGGAGCCAAAGAGCAGGCCTACCACAATAAAAAGTGAAATAATATTTCTATTACACGTATTTCTAAAGAAATGACAGCATGGATTTGAACCAAATATGTATATGTAACATTCTTATAAATAAATAACTAAAGTAGCATATTTAAACCGGGTCGACTAAACAGGGCTACCATAATATAAAGGCTGGAATTTTCGGTAACTATGAATTTCAAAAGTATTGGCTTAACCGATTTCAATAAGAAATTTCATTTGTTGGGCGAGTATAGAACGGCAAAACGAAATGAACATGTTTAGAACGGATCCAAATAGCAGGACTACCACAATATAAGGAAAAATACTTTTCTGATTTCAAAGCAAATACATCAGTATGCGATTATACTACGACGAATTTGACGAAAAGCACTTATGCACCACGGGAGTCTCGTGCGCATCCCTATTTGTTTATAGTGACGAGTTTGCGCGATGATCAATCGTTCTTTCCTTCCCTCCACGTACTGTTTCCTGTATCCTATCATCGCCTATCACTCGCACGCATTTTTCTTCCACGTGATCCGAATTAGGATAGAACTTTACTTATAGTTTGCCATAAAATGTCCTTCCGCGAGAATATACGCCGAATGACCATCATCCTGCTCGAGAGCGCCTGTTTTTCGGCGCCGGGGACCAAACTCGACCTCGTTTTCCTCGCGATATCTCCAGCTATACCCGCAGTAATCGGCAGAAGTGGAGTTTAAACGAGGTTTAGCCGGCGAAAGTTATAACACGCATCCTATTACACGCCTGGGAAAATCCTTACGAGAGAGGGTCACAGGGTAGAGGGGGTGAGGGAGGATGGTCCCGTTACGCGGTAGGCGTTGTCGCCGCTTGACCATCAGTCCCTTAACCCACACGACGCTCTTATTACTTCTCCTGTGCAAGCGAATTGCAAGCTTATTTCCCCTAAGGGAGTCGGCATTTACGTAATCCAGGTCTCTTTCTGAGGGCAGGTTGACGGAGATGGGTTTAGCGCTCGTGGGAGTCTTTCCGCGCCTCTATCTTTGAGCCGACTTCCATATTCCTCGTGCTTATGTGTACGCGTCGGCACAACGCATGGACTCCTTTGGGGGGAAGTGGCTTTTGCGTTAGCGCTTCCAGCGGGACTGGGACCCCGTGCGTCCTTTCGAAGAGTCGTAACACGCTGACGTGTCGTGAGGACCCAATTTATTCTGTGAATTGTTCGACCGAATGGTTTGCGCCTACTGGTTACTGCGTGTTGGTATTGTTTAACTTTGTTTTGGTTTTGGTTCATCCATTAATATTATGGCTCTTTCTAACTTGCCGAGAAAATATATTGTCGATAAGGGCAGCCACATTATTGTTATCTTCATGGGATTATGCTTGGAAAATAGGATTCAGATGTTTGTCAGCACTACGTGTTTACATCATTATATTCAGACGTTTCTTACAGAGGAGGAGGAGGATATAGGAGGATACTAATGTTTAGGCACTTCCATATGAGCTGGAGATTCGAAATTTTTTTCTTAGGTCGGATTTTGTGCAAAACCGACTAGAAAAAACGAAAATCTTGAAAAAGTGCAACAATGAGGCCGCTAAAAATTCCCAATTGTTTAAACAAAATTTCAAGGATTATGTATTTCCAAATGTGATACGGAGCTGAAATTATTTCTTGAGGTAAGATTTGTAAAAAAACAAAATAGGGATTATACAAATTTTGATATTTTATTTTGTTTGGCAGTTAAAAATTCTTAAAGTTTAAAAAATAGGTAAATGTTTAGACACTACGCGGCGAGTTAGGGAGCTGAAATTTTTAAATTATTTAGAATTTTCTCTAGATAAATGAATAAATATTTCAATGTATCCATGAATTTGTTATTGCGGCCAATAAAATTATTTAAATTTAAACATTTAGAAAAATGTAATTTCATTTCTAATTGTGCTATAAATTTAAAATTAGGCAGAAATGTGTGGCATTATTAACCCAATGTGGGAAAAGTATAATATTTCTAAAATTGTAAAAAATAGTGATTGTTTAACTCTATTATTTTTCCATAATGAAAAAACGAAAACCGATCCTGTGGAGAAATCTTTAGAATTAAAGAAATATTCCTCATGATGAAATATCTCTTTGAAAAATTAATGTTTTTTTAAGGTGAGATGAAATGCTTTCAGTATGCAAGCACCTTCTACTACTATAATATATAACTAATATGTGACGTAAAATGCTGTTTCTTGAGTTTTGCAGATTAAAGTTGCCGTACTCAGTGTATATGTGTATTGTTTAGACGCACGTCAACGGTATAGTTATTAGGGCAGGTTATAACGAGAGAATAGGGCAATTTCCAGTATCAATAAAATATTGTTTCTCATAAAATGAAATATTCTAAACGAGCAATTCGAAAGTAATTTTTTTAGCCGTGGTAAGATACTTTTCAATTCCTGTACATGCTTTATTTTGTTCATTTAAATAACAATAAATATGCGGTTGATTTTATTTTCAAACTTATTTTTATTTAATTTTATTTTCCAAGGGATAATGTCTGTAAAATCAGGTATGTAACATTAGAAAAAATTTTAATCATAACAATAAAGATATAAATTTATTTTTTAAGATTCGATAAATGTTAGCAATGAGCCACAGATTTGCTTATTTATGTTGATATTTTAAATAAAGGATTATCTGAGACCTACATATTATTAAATGTTTCAATTTTGATTTAATACTTCCTTCATGTCTTTCCTATTATTTTTGACGGGCAACTGCACAATTAACTTAATAACAACGCATTTATTTTTCATAACAAGCGTTTTAAAAATATAAAAAAGCCATTTCCAAAGTAGGTTTCAAATACGCGACCTAAGATTTGGAAAGCAATATTTCAGGGGCTTTTGAACTAGGTTACGTGCAGAGGTTTAAAGTGGCACGAAAAAATATTTAAAAAAGCATGAATTGAGAATGAAATATTATGATTTATGACTGCGAGTAGCATTATAAAATGTTTTAGGCATGTGCTTACTTACAAAGAAGAATTTAAGATAAGAAAAATTATTTCACTGTTTTACGCAAATCTTCAAATAAGTCTACTAAGCACCAAAATATGAAGGTACTTTTCACTAAATAGGTAGCGCACGGTATTTAAGTATACTAAAATGGAAATTTATCAAATTAGTTCTCATTCATTTTTATTTACATATAAAATTAATTTATGTATTTTAATAAATTTTCATTTTATTATCACTTTAAAACGTACCAGAGGCTACTCAACTGTTTAAAAAAATGCTCAAGGGGTTATGTCGGTAAAAAAATGTTGAAGATCTCTGCAACTGTTTTACCGAGATATTAAGGTGGGCAAGACGAAATATATATCTCATTGGACGCAGGTAAGAAATAGATTACAGGCAGAGTCCTCTTAATGTATGTCCGCTTAACGTATATCCGCTGATACGTACATTACATATTGACACCATATTCCGCACCTACGTACGTACTGCCCGCTGATATGTACATCGATTCACGCGCACACGGGTAAGGAGACGGGGTTGAGAAATCTTACGCCTACGGAAAGACCGGTAACTTCATGCTATAGAGCGATGCCCAGACTCACTTAAGGCGACACTTAAGTTCAGAGGAAAAATTTGGAACTACGTGTTTACGATGTGCTCTCGGTATCGTGACGTCATCACGAGATATCCCTCACCCCCTTCCCCTCCCGTTTTAATACGATAATCGTAGAAAATTTAAATTGGTTGGATAGAAGAAATGGAATTAAATGAAAGAATGTTGAATTGCATTTAAGAAAACAAATTTATTGGCCAAGGACCCTTACACTGTTGTTAGGTGGTAATGCAGCTGGGGACTAAAGTAAAGCCTATCGTAGTGTAACAGTGAAAATTTCAGGGCTTTTAAGGGGGTTTTGAAAATTCTCTGATAACAGCCCGTTTTCCAACGACCAATAACTCTTCTTCTACCCCATAATAACGCTTCAACTACCGTTAGCAAATGGGGATGATAATTTAAGGTAAGAAATATTTTTAGTGTTATGTTAAAGTTTTATTATGTTTGTTTATTTTAATATATTGTATTCATGTTTAAATTTAATCTTAGTTAATTTATAAATACAATAGTGAAATATTCCAACTTGATTTTGAGTGAAAAAATATATACTTTTCCATTTCAGGAACGCATCTCCATTTATAACATTAGTTTATATGGAAAATGACAGTCCGCTTAACATACGGGTTTTCAAGAATGTAACCTGTACGTTAAGCGGACGCTGCCTGTAATCAAAATGACCCTAAGATCTGAGCCAGCAAAAAATTAGAAACTGCATAGTTCGCAAGTCACAAAATTGTCAAAACGATTCGTATAATTTACAAGTATAGTACAAAACTTTGTATAGAATTTCTAAACTTGGAATTACTGACAAGTTATCTATAATCTAACCACATTTCGGTTAAAAATTAATCGCGAGTTAATCGTAGATTTTGTTTTTAAAAATATTTATGATTATTTTTGTTTAGTGCCCCTTACCTAATTTAAACTGGCAGTCAATAACCAAATTCAGACTCGTAAACCTGTACACTGTTATCAAAAGGTACGGAATAATTACTGCCACGTTTTCTATCATGCAAGTATAGAGGAAGACATCTTAACTTTTGACATTTAGACGCATACGCATTCTGGCACAAAGCGACGCAAATGTATATATAATAAAAAGAAATGTCATCAGCGTGATGAGAAATCGAAGCGATATGTACATATAACTTTGCCTGTCATAAATCATGAATTTGAAAAGCCATTAGCGCTTTGAAAAGGGACGAATGGGTAACTGGATCGTTAATTCCCATGATAAGAGCGTAATGTTCGGATTCGTATCTTCCGAAAAAGTAATTTCGCGGAGATTTATTCTTACTAATTCCTTAATGTTAACGAAATATTCATTCACTTCTCGTGCAGAAAGATTGCAAAGTAGTACAAAGTATCGAGAATGACTCGTGTGGCAGTTGATAATTTATAGCCTTAATTAGAAATTTCAGATTTCAGATCAGAGCTAGGAACCTAGCGTTATTTTTTCATAATTTGTACCCACGTGATTTCCGAGTCGTCCTGCTCATCTTTTTACTGTATAGAACCTCTCTCAAATAATAAATGAATTTCCAAAATACACACTCCATGTAGGCATTAAAAAATGTGGATTTAATATAAAAACTTTTTAAAAACACATTTAAATGCCGTAACACGTAAATGCCTTATCGATCAAGTCCAACTATCAATATGAATATTGTTTGTTTTTATCCAATAATCAGCATTTTACGACCTTAAGTAATGAGTTGTTGCAACGATAACAATGACGAACACAACGGACCATGACGTCTGCAGTATTCGGAACCTCGGATCCCCTGAGAGATAGACACACAAACCATCAATCTACCAAGCCCCTTGAGTGCACTATTTTTGTGCAAATAATGACTTAGAGCAGCGGTGCCCAACTTTTTTACATGGCATGGGTGTTTTTCAATCCTTTGATGGGCCGCATAGGTAGTTGAAAATTCTTCGGCGGGCCGGATTAGAGTTTAAATCGGAAGTTACCTATATATTCGGAGGTGTCAAATACGCGAAAATCACTTATAAATAAGGTTTATATGGTTAACATTTCAACATTAAAAAGGGTTATTTTTTACAAAATTTTCATGAATAAGCATAAATTTATGAGTTACATGTACCGGATTGCCTTTTAATCATATATTCGCGGGCCGCAAAAAAGCTTTCGCATCTCGCCCTCCGGGCCGTAGGTCGGGCACCACTCACTTAGAGAATAGAAAACCCTCCCCACGCGTACGAAGCACTGCCAAAATTTTAAAGATGCGGCTTAAATTGAATTTCAGTGTATTATTCGATTATATTTCGTATGAATATTCCATTTGGGTGTGCTGGTGCCCTATCTGAATGAAATCGAAAGAAAGCTACGAGTCTACGATCTCTTATTAAATTCTAAGATCCCCAAGTTCAAAGGACTTTGCTGGTCTTTTTTTAGTCCCTTGGCGTCGCCGTGGCAACTGACGGCGAGGCAGAAACTCGAGTCGGGTATAAGCGAGCGAGATTTAGCCGCGCGCGATTAACGCGACACGCTACGTTTGCTGCGACTTCGCAATTTTGCCAGGTTTCGGATGTGCCGATTTCCAAGGGAATCGCGAACCGAATACAACTCTACCGATAAAGCGCGATGGCACGTTCTCGTTTGCATTTTTGAGAAATGTCCAAGTATTAAGTTTTGCTCGATGCGTAAGATTCATTGCATCGATAAAAATTTCCAAGTTCGCCCTCTGATGCTTAAATTTCTCAATGGTTTGTGCGTCATATATCAGCAGGAACATCATACGGCGCTAAAATCATTCGAGTGATTCTGCTTTGATGTGCATCAGGTGTGCAAAATATGCGTATGATATGATGGCTTGATTTTACAGGTTCTCGCAAATGATTACATACACGCAGGCACGCACACTACCTCATCATATTGAAATGGAAGAGACCAAATATTTCGCATATAGAGAGTTTGACGACAATTTCCTGTTTATAGTTTGAAAACAACGGCGTTAGCCGACAATGAAAAATACTTTTTAGCGTAGTCATGTAAAATAAAATGGTACCATAAACAATCATAATAAAAAGTAAATAACAATAAATATTTGATACCGTTAAAATTATGAAATTCTACTAAAAGTAAATTATCACAAATTTCAGTAATGGCGTATTTATTTTCAGCGACAGTAATTGGCAATGTCTTTTTTCATACTTACGGCGAATTGTTTAGAAAATTTTTTAATTATTGTTTTATAAAACTAGATGAATCGTTCCGTACTCACTCATATTTGCAATGATGCGTCTAGCATCTTTATCAAGAGGTTTTTCCCATATAATCATATCAAGTCGGGTCGGTACCAAGGTGATATTGCATAATATGGATTTTTACGATGCAGAGATGTTCGCTAGGCATAGGTTTTATTTTAGCTCTATACGTTATATTTATCTCAAACTTAAGCTTTAACGCTAGGACGCCCGGAGTTAGCTCAACACCTACAACGCTCAACCGGTTCAATTTGACCCGTGCTGTGAAATATCAGTTTTTATAGCTTAAAATTGCGAAATTAAAAGCGATACATTGTATTTGTCATCTAAGCAATTATAAGTTATGTTTTTGTTCAGTAAAGTTTGCCAAACTGATACATTCATTGTAAAAAATAATGCTTGTAACATTTTTTCAAAAAGAAAGTTGTTTTATAGTAATTTTTCAACGTGAGCAATATTTTACTGCTCTCTAATGGGAATGTACACCTAAAGGAAGACATATCCTTTTCCATGGTCCTAAGCTGGAATGTGGCACTTTAAGAAACAGGAAATACTAGTGATAAACGGTTAATATATATGTGGTAAGAACCTACTAAAAATAAACCAATTATTTCTTCATACGTATTTGTCTTTAAAAACGGTATACATTTTCTATTCAGACTAAGTACTGTTTATAAATAGCATAAGCCGGTACACTTTATGTCCGAAACTTAAAAAAATAAGCACATACATCTTCAAAAGGTCCATTTTGAAAAAAATATTTTAAAATTACGCAAGGATTGAATAATAGCGAAAAAACATAAAGAAAGTGTATGCTCAAGTAACATAAGGCAGACCCGTATATACCAACATGAAGAATAAATTAGGTATGGGTACCAACAAAATGTACATGATTAAAATTTACACAGATAAACAAGATAATTATAAAAAGGCATTATTCGGATATGCATAGCGGTAATGCATTCAGGTTGAAAGCACTCATTTCGCCTGCAAACACTAAGAACAGATTGATTTATAACTAATTTAAATAAATAATTATAAATAGTAAGTATTTTAATGTACCACTGAACAATAAAAATCCTTCGGACGTTAACCTTTGACACATATTTGTGACGAACGAACAAAGTTTCAAAATAATATATCATAAATTTATTATTGTTTCAGCATGTTGCTGCATCTGACGCAAGTGCAACGCATTTTGCCCATACACTTCCCACAAACTATTTTCTTGCATACAATGCATTTGGTTGAGGTTTAATGAGCCCAGCAATTTTCCAAGATCTGGCATCTTTTGCGTTTTGGAACAACTTCTCCTTCGCCTTGATTATCATAATTTGGCCGCTTTTTCACGTAGGTACAGATCTATTGAAAGCTTATGGCACCTAAATGCGCGAAGAGTCACGTGATGTAGGGGAAGGTGGCTGTGGAAGGGGAAAGCTTAAGGGGAAGGTGGCTGTGGAGAATGACTGATTACCCCATGCGTATATACCTTCACCCCCACGTAGCTCGCTTTCGAGAATGGACTCTTCCTCGCTGAATTCGTGTTTGTGCGCAGGTGCCATAAGCTTTCAATAGATCTGTACCTACCTCACACGTAGCTTCTCTGCAAGCTGCCTGATAAATTTTCTCCGCGAAAATTTCTTATGAGTGACAGTTCTATATATAAGGACAGCATTTATTACCGCCAAATAAAAAACGTTGCGGCTTTCACAAAGTAGTGCTTCACCATTTAATCGACTATGTCAACTCCATACTTTGTTCCGTTGTAGTAAGCAACAGTATCCGGAGTTTTCCTCCATTTTTTTTCAATTATGACGCTCTGATGGAGGAAACTCATCAAAAGGACATTTTCAGTCGTTTTTTCTTGATATATGGTAAGCAAAATGTCTTCGTGCTTCAAAACTTTTATCGTGTAAAGTGCTGCTTGCAATGATTTGATGGGAGGAGAGAGATAGAGGAACGCAGGGTTGAATGCAAAGAACATCTGAAAAAAATGTAATTCCATATCATTTGCTGCGGTAAGCCTTTTGGCAATCCATGTTGAAGAAAATAGTTTTTATTCTACACTCGGGTCAAAATGACCCGTTCGGGCGTCCGAGATAACTTTCTTTATAATTCATGACATACTGTCACGACAAGATTAAAATCTCTTGTGGGTAAACACCTTCTAAAATGATTAGAAGTCAAGAGAGGAAATTGGGTTCAAGATCATATAACAGTAGAAAAACGCATTCAAATTCACCTTCGGGTCAAATTGACCCGTACGGGCGTTTTAGTTTTAATAAGAATGACAGACTTGTTTTGCATTCTTAGCGATTTGGTTTAGAACAACATATTCCCCCACTTTTCTTATTTAACTCCGAGCATTTGAGAAAATTTCTCAACATTCTCCAATAACTAGCAAATGAAACACTTTTAAGACTTTAATCATTTATAAACCAGTAAACTAAGTAAAAGTACGTAATATACACATATAAAATTATCATGCACAAGTTTCAAAACAGTAATTAGATACTTTAGGTATTATGAAATTGATTTTTAATATTAGTAGTTAATTTGTCACTGAGAAACATTTATCGAATAATGTTACGCAACAATATGGGGCTATAAAGCATCGCAGAAAGAATAGAAACCTATTTATCATCTTCTATCACCACCAGATCGTTTTGGCGATGTTCCAAAAGCTTATGTGACCGTGTACATACGTTTTGTGAAAAATGTTATGCGAAAATAAAAGAAAGAAAGAAAGGAAAAATACACTACGCGTGCATCGACGTTGGGCCTAGGCCAAAATCGTGAACTATAGTATTCAATATACCACAATCGTTGGTTCTTTATTAAGGATATAAGGTAATATAATACAAAGTGTCACATTCCCTTAATGACGAAATATCTTAAAAGAAATGGGAGTTTTAGACAGACAGAATGCTGAGTGACTGTAAATCTGATTAATTTTTAAGTAATTCCTTTTTAATAATTAAGCTATTCAAGTAAACTCCTCTAACACAATCGATGATGAAAAGTGAAATCATTTGGAATTTATGTGCAATATGAATGGAGTATTTTTAACGAAATTAAAATGAGCGGATAATATTAAAGAGACGATTAATATTTTTTCAAAGTTATCGTTGTTACATTTTTATTTAAAAGTAAAACAAAAATAATAAAGGAACTGTACAAATTCCTAAAAACGCGAATCGGCTCTTTTAAGATTTGCAAAATTAACTTTCTACATCCGTTACGGCTTTAGAGAAAATCACGTGCTAGCACTTTGATCATGACGTACGAATCATTTTTGGTAGCTAAGAGATGGTTGATAATATATATTGAAAAAGAACGCATGCTAGAGTGGCTGCCGGCCCGAATTGCAACAATATATAGATACAAAAACCTTAATGGGAAGGCGCCCCGGCAAGTCGGCGCCCGGGTGCATTGCACCCACTGCACCCCGGGTAGGCGCGCCCCTGCTGCCGGGTAGTTTTAACAAACTTACCAGACGCAACAAGCTCGGAATATATGTCCCAAAGGATTTTATAAAGCTCAAGAAAATCCCCCGAAATAACTACTTGAGCCCTAACTGAAAAAAACTTTCGTCTTATAGAATAAAATATTGTTCGAAAACTTTTATCCTTCTATGCGGAATTCGATCTCAGATAACCTATGGATAATGCTAAATGTTCTTCTCATCATTCCCAGCAAAGAAGGGGAAAATTTGGGCAGAGAGAATAGAAAGCGGAGAAAGAAAGATCCTATCTTGTCCTTAATACAAGTTGAGAAAGTTTTTTTCCCTCTGATAAAATGGAAGAGGAAAGAGATAAGGGAAGAGGAAAGATTGGAGAGAATGGAAGATAGGGAGAAAGGGAGGATGAAGGAGTGAAAGAACGCAGAAAAATGAGAGAGAGGTACAGTGGGTGGGAAAGGGTCAAAGGAACAGCAGTCGTTGGATTCCTGCGTCCTGTTCGGTAGTCCCGCACCCCCAGGGCGCCGGGAGGGAGGAGAAGGAGGAGATAAAGGAGGAGTAGAAAAGGGTCTGGGAGGTACGGGCGAGGTCTGATGACTGCGGCCGGCGGCGTGAAAGGACCGGGTCCAGCGAAGCCATAGCGACGAGTGGAGCGGGCAATTTAATGGGGACATTTGCGGACGGGGTCAAAGATCGTTAGAATCCCGCGGTAGCCGATGCCAAACCGACGGATCATCCGTTTCTGCGCGGATCCTGGGTTGGCTCCCTACAACACCTAGCCGCCGCCCCCAAACAAGGCAAAGGTGAAAGGGAAGAGGGCGGATGGACGCAGAGAGAGAGAGATAAAGGAGAGGGCGGGGAAGGAGGGATTTTGCGCTCGTGAAAGTACGCTCCAGAACCACTGATCACTTTGGTCTGGTAATGTTTTTGAAGTCCGGACGCCGAGATCAAATTCGGACGCAGAAATTGGAGCTCTTTCAGCTCCGAACTATGCGGGAGCCTGGATGTGGAATGGACGAGACAAAAAGAATCCATTACGTTTGATAGAAGCGCCAAAAAGTTGCGCCTTCTGGATGAACGCTTATGTTTGCTAAGCTTTCATTTTCGTATTTCGCTTTTAATGTCAATGTTTAAAGAGTAAATATCGAGATTCTTATTTATATCCTTGACTAAAAAGGTTCCGTTTTGCTAAATTTTCGGAACATTTTACGACGAACAGGCTGAAATGAAAAACATTTTAAAAGGCTTTGATGCTTTGAAATTAATAGACGTTAGGATGCTGCAGGAATTTGTAATATATATTGCTTTCGTGACCGGTATATTTCATTTCCCGATTCCGCGAGCAATAACATTGTTTAGGTCAACCTAGAATAAATTAACGCTACACGGATATCTAGATGAAATATAGCCTTTATGGTTTTCCGCATGACACTGATTTGAAAATATTAATGATTCTCGTCTCCATTTGGTAATCACAAAAAAAGAGATATATGTTTCATCTCTGGTCCCAATAAGTCGAGTTCTTGTGTTAAAAAGCGTATGAAATAGCGTCAAAAGGAAATTACTCAGAGAATTACCAAACGGAAAGTAACACTTTCAGATATTTGTAAAGTTAAAAATATGGCTAAAACTTCGTCGACCTACGACGAAATTTCCTATCGCACTAATTGACTTCCGGGTCTTCATAGATTATAAAAGCCTACATCATAACATATGTGGTGGATATTTGTAAAATAACGCCGGTTTCCAAATGGCAGTGATAGTTCCTCACGGCCGAAAATTTATCGCGTTTATTCTTCCGGAAGATGCGTTCGCGTAATTTTTAGAAAGTATCGCACATGTATAAAAAAGAAACACGCGAATGAGCCACCGAAGAAAAAACACCATAAATAATCTAAACAGATTAATTTTCGCGAAAGCTTTTCTATCCCTTCCGTCACGGGGAAAAAGTACAATAAGGAGGGGTGAAAAAACGCTTTAAAGCTTTTAACGGCTTCGTGGGAGAAGCTTTAAAAAGAAAAATAAATTATATTAGCTTTGGCGACCCATCGATTAATCTTGCCGACCGCGCAGTAGTACTTTTCGAAGAGAGAGGGAACTATAACAGTCCTTCACACTCAATTCACTCTCTCATCCACTCTCGCTGTAAATCCCTCTTCTACGCCGTTTTCCCCCCACCTCTATCCATCTCTCTACGTCTGTTTTCAGCGCCTATTTCTGCTTTTATCATCAGTTTTTCCTTTCAGATTTTCCTTTCTCTCCCTCTCTGTTTTTCCTTTCTCTGGTACGCTTTCATCTCAACCTCTCGCTTTCTTTCGTCCCGTCTACCATGATCATCTACAACTACGAGTGTCATTCTTCTTAATCCTCAATATATCAACAGATAGCTCGGAATCTTTAGAAAACTTTTCTCCAGATAGACGCCATTATTCATCTTCACTTTTATTGGTTGGGTTTCATTCTGTTTCTTTTGTTTTTATTCCTAGAGCCGCAGGATGGCCTTACTTTCACTTTTTGCGTGTCGCGTAAATTGAAGTACACCTATTTTGAGACAAAACACGTGAAACTTTTCCGCGAAGAAAATTGAAAAATATACTACGTGTTCCTAAAAAAATAACCGGAGAAGAGGAAACTAAGTGAGTTTAAAAAAATGTATAACATGGGATATTTTCATGACGGAAAGAGAAAAAACAGTCTTTGCAACTTTCCACGAGGTTTTTATTAAACATGACCGCCATCCCTTGCAGGCTCCTCATCCCGTTTCCCTTCCCTTTCCCAACCTTATCCCTTTCTATTAAATAGGCTTTGAAATAAAACGAGTCACCTGAAGCTGCTGCAAATGTAGCGAAAACAGTCGGCTTTTAGTAAGCCTCTTGTGGTAGGTTACAAAAATATTTTACCTTTCAACATCAATATTTATATATACACAAATTTGGACCCCAACTCAAAGGAAATATGCGGTATTTAGCCCAATAAAGAATCTATACCTGCTAAAATATATGGAATTTGCTGGCGTTTTTGGCGAACGTTTACAAGTAAATAATTACTAATATAAAGTTTTTTAAATTTTATAATTTAACGATATTTGAAGACAAAACCTGTTAAATACTATATTTTTTAAGATAATATTGGACGGAAGTAAAATAACATTTTTTAAAGTAATGCAAAACTAAGACGGAAGATTTTAAAAAAACTTTCATTTCTCAAAATTGGTACTTAATGCAATTACTCTAAAGGTTATACATTAAAGATAAGCATTTGCTGAATTTATTTTGTAAATTCTGTGATCTTCTGGAATTTTGATGAAAATTAAGAATACAGCAGGAAAAATATTTGTTTAATTATTTTTGTTCATAACGTTAACATCTATTTGAACGGCGGAATAAAAATATACTTTCTAGTTTTAAATCCATCAGGAAGAGAAAAACGTATGTTATAATAGCTGCTTTATTGAGAGCATTTAAAATTTCATCGATTATTTGTCAACAAATATATTATTTAAATGGATCACTGAGCGCTAATTTTTGGTTTTTCTTCCAATTATTTCTTTATAATTTTATATATCTGTACAAGAAGAATTTACCGAAGAAATGTCGTGAGTCTGACCTCAAGAGGACGCAAAATGCCATCAATATTCCTTCGCGAGAGGAAAGCGATCTTGGAATTGCCATACGTAAGCTATTTTTCGTGCACGTAACACCTCTATGCGAAATCATTCATAACTTCATTTTAAATTACTAAGTTATATAATTGGGCTCGAATCTACTTCTGGCCATGTAAGTACACTAGAGAAATTAATTCTTTCAGTTATGGAATAACACACAATTATCCTTAGTTTTAAGTAATACTATTTCCGAACTATTAATGGAATTATATTAGTTATCCCCGAAAAATAAAGAGCAACATTTATCTGTCTCCTAGTACAAGGAAAAAATTATGTAACCTGAAACAATGAAGAAAACTGTGATGTTAGTAACACATAAACTCCTGCAAAACGGACTTTGAATATGCCTAATTACGTATTCAGTTCATACTATATAGAAAACTGGATATGGAAAAGCATGTGGACCTTCCAGCGAAATTAAAAGGCTTAATTTTAATATCTGGCAATGCACGTCCTTACGCGCGCGTGCGTACACACAAATGCAGAATACAGTCCTGAAATTAATGGAATTTTTTTAATCTGAACCGACTTTATTTTTCAAGAGTCTTTGCCCGCAATTCGTGGATCCAAAACGTCATTCTTACTCTCCCTTCTTGGGTCGTCCTCGTGGAAACCATATTTTAGAAACGTAGTTGCAAAACCCTCTTTCCTCACCTTCTCTTTCTCTCGCTTCTCTTTACGTTAGGGTATTTTTTTACATTGGCATTTTGGGTCACATGAATTTCTACAGATTTTATACAGTACTTCGTTTGCCCAGAAAATTCGTCCTTGCACTCGTTTTCACGTGAAACTTTCAAGAGTATCGCTATACGTGAGCGGTGAAGTCGTGCTTTTGTCTACTGTGTTTTTGTCATCGAAGATGGATTAAATGTAGAGTGGATGAAATGCGGTTTCGAGTCACGTCCAGAGTGAAGTCTCTTGTTTTTGCCCTCTCCCTCTCGATATCGCTCCGTCACCATTCCCTCTCTCTCTCTTTTCTTCTTTTTGGCAAGACGCCCCGGGCGACCTACCGGTTTCGGTTTCTCCAACTCATATTTCTAAAAGTCTTTATTTTTCTTTTCCGGTCATGCTTTGGCATACCACATTTTTAATTTCCTTTTCGTGTCCATTTTTCTCGCTAAAAACTGAAAATAAGCCTGGAACGTTTTAAGTTTTAATTACTTTTCAACACCAGTAATCTCAAATATATTTTGATGCGTAATTTCTCAGCGTCAAAATTGGAACTTGCGTCGCTTTCACGGAAGCTTATAAAAGATTTGTCTTAAAATCTGCACGAGAGATTTGTAAAAGGTTATACTAATATGCTATAAAATGAGATATTTCCACTTTCAAAAGCACCCCGTAATGGATGGACATATGTATTCAATTTTCATGTTATACGAAGATGCTGCGAATATAATTTATATTTAAGACCAGTGCATATAAAGAAGACTACGCGTATTGCTATCACCTCTTATTTTTATCGATCCATTATTGTAATCAAATGCGAAATTCTAAACAAAGCAATCAAAAAGGCATCTTTGCTGTTTTTTCCTACCAGGCACTTGATATTGTCATCATGATAAAACCCAATGTGGTCAATGTAAGCGGTGTCCGCAGTATTTTTGCTATCTCATTTCTCACAACATTGTTGAATTAATTCTCTAAAGTTTCATTCAGCAGACCTGTAATTAATTATGCTGTCCTTTTCTTTTTTTGGAACATATTGGAAACGCGTTTCTGCCCTAAACTCCCAAATTTCGTGCCGATCGGGAGGTTCTTTTTTCGCAGATTGCTATCATTTGACCTTTGAGCGCACTAAACCTTCTCGAAAAAAAAATCGATGAAAATTCATCCCCAGAAAGAGTTTTTTTTCCGCGGATTCGAGGCAGAAAAGGAGACATTGTAAGATCATTTTGGAAAAACGGTTTCATCTTCTTCTTCCCCAGCATCTTATCTCTCTTAATTCCCTTCCTGGTCCCTTTATCATTCCCATCCCTTTCTCTATCCAATTCCCTTTCTCTATCCCACTCCCTCCCTCTCCCACTTCCTATCCTATAATTTCCCCCTCACGTTCACATGCTTACACCATCTCATTCTGCGACCCCTCCCTATACAATTCTCATTCCCCCTTTCACCGTTCGCCGCCCTTTATATACCTTCCCGTCGTTCTCCTCCCAATTTTTACTTTCCCTTCCGCTAGCTCTACTATACTGCCTCACTCTTTTTCCATCTATCTCCTCTTCCCCCTCCACTCTATCCATTTCCCACCCCACGTCCTCTGGAGAAATGAACAGATACCGGAGGCAGGGGTGGTCTGCGGTGGCGGTGCGGGAAGGGGAAAGGATGCTGGGAGGTGGAGGGCATCAGCCGCGCCACCCGCTGCTAGGACGGCCCCTGTGGTAAACCATGAATTGAGGATGGAACCCCATACCGTACCCGCTCCTCCCATACCCTTTTCCCAGCCTTCATCCCCTTCCCCTATCCCCGCCCTTTGCGTTCTTTTACCGGGTCCTCTCTCTTCCCGCCAGACCCCGTATTCCCATGCCCCACCCGAAAACCGAACCGCCGCCATACCATCCTCTTTTCGAGCCCTCTTCCCCCCCCCCCCCCCCATAGCCCCAACATCTCCTATCCTTGCTCCCTCTCGCTCTTTCCCTCCCAACCTCCTCCAGCCCCTCCCCGCAAAACCCGGCCTTCCTATACCGCACAGGATCCCCAGACGACAAACGAGATAGCCTCCTACAAGATGCGTCGGCCCACTCATACTATATACTCTCGCAAAACTCGATGCTACCACATTTCACCTCGTCACTCGTACACCACTCACGTCAAACCCATTATATAATGTGAGAAATTTTCAAATCTTTCCCCATTATATAATATTTATATAAATGCTCATATATATGTAGCATTCATGCGGGAATATGTTAACCTAGACAACAGTTAGGACCGAATTCAACGAACCGAAAATTTGACTCTGTACAAATTAATTTAATTAGTTAAGTTATCATATGCCTTAACCTGTCTCACGATGTGAAGGCGTCGGCTGAGATTGTCTTTTTTATGTAGGTTTTCGACTGCCTGAAGATGCTGATGCTTGTTAAGCTTTGATTTAAATGCTAGCTTCTAAAACTACACGAGAAAGGCATATCTTAGGACATTTTGGAGATAAACAAATCCTGCTTTGTATCAATGATGGAACCAATCTGCTTGAAAACGACGTCTCAGTTTTCGGTTTATCATTAATTGACATTTTTCTCTTCATCTCAAAGCGTAACCTATTATATTTTCTTTCTTGAATGCCTATAATATCGGTGTGTTTGTATAGATTGTAATGAGAATGGCATTTGAGCATTTAATTTTGCGGTAATAACTTATACTAAAGAGAAGAAAGCGTCGAACGTGACCCTGTTGTAAAATCGAGTATTATATTGAAATTGGTGTAATTGCCTGTCAAAAATGACGCGTATGCATGAATAAAGTATTAAATTAAAATTAAAAAACCTCCCATCCTCCTCTTCTCCCTCAAAAATATGCATATAAAGTTCCTCGGATCTTATGTTGCCTGTGTTACACATAGTTGAGCGCGACGGAAATACTCGTTGTTTAATAAGATATAGCGATAAGCGATGAGTAAACATAACGTAATCATAAATGGCTAAATTGTGAGTAATTTACTAATATGTATAGCTTGCTTGTTGCATGCTAAAATTTAAAACTGAGATGACATTTAATCTCCTTATCAGCCAAAAGGCAAAAGGGATTGCTCAATATTCAAATCAAGAAAATAAATACGGTTAAAATATATTTTAGATAGCACGGCTTTTTTAATCATCAACTTAACAGAGTTTTAATTTGAATGAGCCGCACACAACTCTAATAGGGGAAATCTAAGAGCTGTTCGTAAAAAAATTGTGACTCGGAAAGATAAATCAGATTATTAGTGGTAATGTATGAAAAGAAGTACCACTCGTCAGATACTCCAGCTAATGCAATAGGCGAAAAACCGCTCTACTCGGAGGCTTTTATCTTAGTTAAGGCAGCGGAGAGACGAAGGCAATGAGCGAACACATTACGAAAGGGTCTGAAGAGTGCAGCATCTGACGCCTCCCGCAGATAGCGGAATCACATAACGCCCTTATCTCAAAGAAGACTGAGCTTCTCTCTCCCTCTTTCTCCCTCTCTTATCTATCTAAATGTATGCTTGTGTTTAGGTGTGCTCCGTCGTTGGCCTTTTTTCCCCCCCTCCCGTTAAAAAATATGAGAAACCATTACAAAAGAATCACGTGCCTATGCGCCATTAAAGAAAGATTTGAAACAAAGGAGTAAAAGTTGCCGCAAAATTCATTTATCGTGCTAAATTATATTGCTTTGTACTTAAGGCTGACTGCTAATATGCCTCGCACTTCATGATCTTTTTATTGCTACTTCTTTGATAATTAGCTTAAAATACTTTTCGTAAATTTTAAATTTAATATAACATACGCACAATACTTTGTTGTGGACATACTTATATTGGCAAATAAAATATATAAATAAAATAATTTTATAATATTGAGTATTTGTATAATATTTATAGAGCACAACCATATCAGATTTTGGAAGTGTTTAATTTTTTTATAAATTAAGTACAATATTTCAAACTGACTTCAATCACAGATAAAGGATATAGAAAGTCGTTGATTTGGAGATACCATTGGAAATATATCATGTGAAGTTATAGGTAATTAATTTCGCCGATTAAACCTATCAATCTTTTCATAAACTATTTTATAATAAGAATGTAGTTTTTATGTCGAAGGAGGTTATTCTTATAAAATTAACGGATTAAAACAAATAAAAGGATAAAGACAAAAAAACAGACGAGATATTTCAGAAATTTGGAAGGTGGAATTATTAAAACACAATGGCTCTTTATGGATATTATCTAGTAAAATTAGATAACGTTTTTGTAATAAAACTAATTTTATCAGTTACAGGAAATCTCACAGCCAAAACAAGTTGACGCCACAGTCTTTGAGCTTAAACGTTGAAGAAAAATTTTAATAAGCATCTAACAGGTAATTATTTTAAATAAATAAAATGACGCAGGGGGTAAAAGTGTCACATGGGAAAACTATGCCAGCTTCCCGAAAATCTTTTTTGCCTTTACCACCTTGATTTTGGAATTTTATACCTTTCCATAACTCACTTCAGCCCTTCTTTACTATGTATACTTTGGTGATGGCTTTCGCACCTGAAGGAGATACAATTTACCGAAACTTTCGAAAAATGTCTGGAATAAAACCAAGTTACTTTGAAAGGAAAAGCTTTATTTTTCGTAATTCTCCCCAATAATGGAATTCCATCAACTAGAGGCATCCACGGTAAATTTTATTCTAAGACTTGAATAAAAAAACGACTTTCAACGTTTCAAGATTTAACTTCGTCACCTTCTTTGTTACTCTGATTAAGCAATAACTCTCACTGCAAAAAAAAACAAAAAAACGAAACACGCTATTCCATCCACGCGAACTTCCCTCTCTCCGACCGGATTAGGACTGCATTCCATGCTCCGGACATAAATCCAACCCATCCAGCGTAATAATACGCCAACGATTCACCCTCCCATCAATTACTTCCCAAATAACAGAAAAATATAAAAATATGACGCGGTTGGGATCCCGCAACATAAAATAATAAAAAGGGAACAAAATAAGACGAACGGCGTTATTATAAACTAAGATGAAGACGACCTTTGCGTCCTCTGTTGATAAAAGACGAAAGAAAGGCATTAACGGAAGAGTGATAACCGGAACTGTGTTGGGAGAAATAAATAAAACAGCTGAGCGGTGCTGGAAGAAAATAAATATCAATAACAAAATATACTCCCGGATGTAATAATAGAAGAGAGAGAAAATAGTTAAGAATATAACGGTTAAATGTGAAGGGAAACGGAAGAAGGGTTTATAGCGCGGTGGTTGTCTTCTGTTTTGGGTGTGTGTGAGAGAGAAAGGAAGAGAGAGAGAGTGGGAGGAAGTGAGAATGATGACGACTTGGTTATCCTAGGGATGGAAAGGGATTGGGTTCGGTTGAGGACTCAAGGGATACTGTGAGGAGTGAGGAAGAGAGATAGAGGGAGAGAGAGAGTGATAGAGAGAGTGATAGAGAGAGAGAGAGAAAAGGGGAAAAGATGAGAAAGATGAAGGAGTGGATTTCGCTATGTTCCCATGGAAACACCTGCAGAGGAACGGAATTGAGTGAAGGGATCCACTTCAGATCGATGCAAAGATATTGAGGCAGAACAGAGGGTTGAAGTGAAGGAGAGAGAGAGAGAAGAAAGGGGAGGAGGATGGGGAGGAGAAAACAATGGAGGGAGACGGACGTGGTAGGTTATGAGCGACTGAGATAAGGTGAAAACTCATTTGATTCCTCTTGGGTGGACCGATTCTAAGATAAAACTAGTCACGTGGCAAACTTCGAAAAATATAACCTTGGTTGGGCATATGAGAGTTTCCGAGTTGCGTTCGTAGAAATTAGTTGATAGTTAAACATGGTAGACTTTTTCTTTCAGGTCGGAGAAATTAGCATGGGTCATGATTGAAATCCTATGTTTTCCAGCAGTCATTAATTTTATTAGGAGAATCAGGTGCGCAGCTAGGCTTCAAAGCAGCCAACAGCAGTGGAGATTCATCGATGATAGCTTTTTGGTTCTTCTTTTGAATCTACTACTGATGATTTTCCATTGGTGACGGCTGCTTTGTAGCCAGAATGCGCTTCTATTTTTCCTAAGCTTTTTCTACTCCAGTCGAAAAAAACACTGTATTTCAACCAACTTTAAGGGTCTCATTGGTATAACAATAACGACATAATTAACATGTATCTTGCAAGATTCGTCAAATGTTGACCATGAGCCTTTGTTTTCTTCATTGGCATTGATATTTTGAGGTAACCCTTAGCTAAAGTGTACAGCTTGACATATTTTAATTTTATTGTATAAATTCTTCCTTACCCACCCGACATTTTTCACGCGCAATTACATTCGTACGACATAATTAGGTACAAACTTAACGATCTTAAACTAGGGAAATTAAACGCTAGAAATGGCAACGACGAATGCCCCAACGGAGTTTTTTTCGCGCTAAAAAAATCAAACTAGACAGGACAGAAATTTATCGATCGATTCTTTGTCGTTGCGTCGATTTTGCATATTCGGAGAGGAAGCATAAATTAAAACGGCCTCAACGAACGCATTTTTTCCGATATCCGCGCCCTATATAAGTCAAGGGCTGAAATTATAGCGGCAAAAAAGTCACAGTCACGCCCTTAAACTTACGGACCGAAATATGCATGGGGCGTTGCAGGACTGTGTGACATTTTGTCCGAAAATAGACACCAGCCCGGGAACAAAGGCTTTTTATTTTTACTTTTTTCTTAGCGGCCGCCTCACGGTGGTTTGGGGGAGAGAGGCAGGAGTCGGAGGAGAGGGCGTTAATTAACGATTCGAAACCCACACGACCAAAGCTGAGCTGTAGAAAATTCTGTAATTACAACTCTAATTCAAAGTTTTTTATCCAGTGACGAATGTTTTATTCGATTATTTTCAATTTGATCTATTTCGACACTTTTTATCCGCTCTTCCCCCGCATCATAAACGTAACTAGCCATAAGTCCGAAGCGGTGTTAAATGTAAATAAGTTGATCTAAGCTCATACTTAATCCTCTTGACTAATTAAACTAACTGTTTTAACAATTCAACGCCGACGCATAAGACACTTCTAATTCGTGAATTATTAGGAAAGCGTAGCCCTTTCGCTAAAGGTTTTGTGACCATTTACGAAATGCAAAATATACTCATTCCGATATGATATATTATAAATTTGCTACAAGAAAATGTTTGAACCAAAAAGCTTAAATTAAGTAAAATTATTTTAACTTTCCCTAACGCATACATAATGAGTGCAATTGGTTGTCATTAATGATTAAATACATAAGGACTGTTTTATTTTAATAATTCACTACATGGGTTAGAAACGCTCAATCCTTGCATATTTTCAAGGTATAACGATAATATCTTTTCCTATAAATTTTTTTGTCAGTTGTTTCGGATTAATTTTCGAATAAATTCAAATTCAGAGAGGCACACCCACTGAAATGAGATTTTGGAATAATATTATCAACCTTTGCAACGACAAAAAATGAGTTGTATCAATCGGTAAGCCGGCTTGATATGTTCAATAAACGCATTTATATGGATTGATGTGAAGACTAATTGCACTCAATGGACGTGCAACTAATTTTACGACATATAGAAAAAACGTACAAATATCATTGTTCTGAATCTGTTTATTTCGTATCGTTTTAAAAAACTACTCTTTATTGAAATAAATTCAAAGTTCATTAATGTCAGTTATATTCACGTTACTATTAGTAATCGCCCTTATAATAATAGCGTGTAGTTGGTTGGTGATCATTTTAATTTAATCGTTTATACATATCTCAAAAATTTTAATAGATAATGATTCGAAATTTTCCAGGATTGCTTGATTCAAATATAAAAAGTGATTGACGAAAACATATTTGGAAAAACGGCCCGAGTTTTACTCCAAAGAATTATTTCTATTTCTCATAAGGTAAAAATTCGACGTACAGGCTTTTCTTCTTTTGGAAATTAAAATTAGAAAAATTTTACCTTCGATATGGACCATTCTAAAGAAAACATTGTCGAGTTTCTTATTATATTCATCTTCTTTCGTCTTCAGCTCGAAATCGCTCATGTTAATCGTTTGAATGGTATATTTTGGACAAATCTTGGCATTTTAACGTAATGTTGCCTTGCCTACCAACTATACTGTTAAACCTCGAATTCCTATTGTTACTTCAATCCATATAGGTTTAAGCGTGATTTGAAGGCCTTTATTAAGAGTAGTAGAGAAAGACGGAAGGAGGGAGAAATGATTTTGATAGCAATCAATGTAAACAACGTTCGTTACGTTATTTACGAGAAGGAATACCTAAAAATCTGAAATATTATTCAAAGATATTAAAAATCGTAATACTGAGCTACATTCAATATTATTGAAATAGAAACGGTATGAAAATCTGAGGAACATGCTTGAAATTTTAATAAACAAACTCAGCATGTAAATATTTTATGGGGTGAAGGATTATGCAATAGGTTACGGGAGTTAGTTAGAAGAATAAAGGACTTGAGGACGGTTTGGAAATAGGGAGAGAAAGATAGGTTTAAAAGAATCAAAGAATCATAAAAATAACGATAAAAGACTGTGTTGTCCGTCCGTTGGTCTGAGTGTCACGCTATTAAAACGCAAATAACTCGACCAAGGATGTGTATAGAAGATTGAAAATTGGCAGAAATAATCTATTCAAATATAAAAATGCTTCGCCGAAAGAAAATTCACTAAAAAATTCCCGAGTTCGACTCCAGGGTAATATTTCCATTCTTCGTAAGGTAGCACAGATAAAACTAAAAAAATTAACTTTTTGTCTCTTCTTCTTTTGGAAAGTAAAATTGAAAAAACCTGACCTATAATCAACCAATTTGAACTATTTTAGAGAAAAATTTATCGAGTCTATTCTATTTTATATATTAAGTTTTATTTTACATATTTTTTTCCAAAATATTATCATTTCACCAAATCGATATTATAATGCTCTTAGCATGGGAAAGCGGAAAATTAAGATATGCAAATTGTTAAATTATTAAATATGCCGTCAGCACTGGAATTTTAAAGGTTATTTTATTGCTTTATCATTTTAATTAAAAAATTGTAATATAGACATTCTGATAAGGAAAAATGTTTGTTGGAAACATCATTTTGAAAAGTTTCGTTGGAATGAAAACTTTTTCTGTCGGTCTTGCATGGATCTATAAACCTAGGGTCATTCCATTCTGAGCATGGTTATTCAACTCTTTTTCGAAGAGAAATATCATTTATATTACATATTAGTATTTCAAGAAATATCTCGTCAATAATAGAACTTATTTTATCAGACTTTCAGACCTCAGCGTTAAAGTAGTATTTTCAGAGAAATTTGAGAACTGAGCAGTATGGAAAGTTACCAAACTACAAATTGGTGAAAAAATACTGTCAATTTTTTATATATCAGGAGGTAAAATTCACCATAAATACCAAAAGATCCTCATTAAATATTTTGATATAATTCAATAATTTTGATCGGTATTATTAGAAAGAAAAATGTAGTGTCGAAATTTTTAATACTTGATTCATTCAGTCGAATAAAGAAATTTAAGTTTCGATCCAGATATAAAATTTCGAATCAAATTGTGTAGTTAATAAGCAATTTTCTATAACTTTTACAGAATATAAATGGATCGCTTAATCATTTGAACAAAAATTCATATTTCGCGACTGCGGTTCTAAGGTTTGGAATTTTAGATGCGGCGATCGCAAAATTCGTTGTTTTTATCGCCTGCACTGTTACATGCAAAAATAAACCTTAGGTTGAATCTCAATCTACAGCCATTAGGACGCCCTGAGCTACGGGATTACGGAAAATACGAGGATGTCTGAAATGGCGAAATTTTATGCGTCGCCGTAGACTGGATGCGGGGTTAACTAACTGTACCACGACGGGCGGCTTTTGTCTCGCACGCAGAACCTTTCATTTTTCTTCAGAAGGCCTTTTATTGGACCAAAAAAGCAGCTAGCTCGTTGCGTAAACACCAGTCAGGCAGCTTAGCGATTCTCTTTTGTTTCTCGCTCGGGACCCGTCGCCTGGACGGCGCCGCGAAGGGACTCAGTCGCTCGTACAAAACAAGCGTGTGAGAGGTGTGGCAAAGCCGCGCTTAAATGGCACACAAAATAAGTAATTAACGTCATTCACAGGAAAGGGCGCTCTAGTTACTCGTGTCAATGGCAGAATCATAATTGTATTAGCTTATTTTGAGGGTTGCGGAACTTGATGCGAAAAATGTAATGCATTAAATAGTTTTTAGAGTGCTTTTATGGTGTGGTTACAAGATATTCCAAGTTGTACAAAATAATCAATATCATCATTAAGCTTAAGATTTAAAAAAAATCCCAATTGCGCGCAACAAACCAAGTGCACGCCTGCGCGTTGCCGAGGAGAAAATTCCTTAGCAACACATTTTAATATACGTTGAATAGAGTTACCTACATTAAAAATAGACGCTAATTATCTCTGTTTTGATGCACTCTAAAATAAAGATAACCTACTAGTTGCATAGAAAATGAATCAAAGGATCTGTTGCCTATGCAACTTGAGACTGGAATGAGTTACACACATATGTGCTTTGAAATGAGAAGTAAATTCATTGTAAGGCCACAATAAACGGCACGACATTGTTGGCCGAGCTTTTGGATACGAGATTCCCAGCAACGCGTCGATTACGCCAGTCGTTTCGTTCATTAACGAAGTTCTATTTAAAACCCAATTGATTAAAATCATGTGTGTCTACGCTCGAAGAAAAATGAAACAGAGTTTTGTTTGTTAGCCGAGCTGAAACCTGTTATGTATGTTTCTGGCACGTATCAACAAAAATACGCCATATGAACATACGATAAGACACTGGTCGAAAAGATTCAAAACGATAGGTTTAATGCTAACTGCGTTCCGCCGGACAAGCAATCATTGAAGGGAGAATAAAATCCGTTCTAAACGCATTTAAAATGCATGTGTTGAAACACAGGTGGGCTCTTGGTACGTCACGCATAGATGAAATAAAAATAAATATTACACTCAAAAATGTTATTAATTATTTGGTTCTGTTTGGAAATAATTAAAAAGGTATCGATATTTTAAGTCCCTACCCTACTTTGTAAGAATTCTGTACACAAATTTACATATGCACACAATATACGTGTACACTCGCACAGTAAGAGTTCGATAGCGATCGCCCCGAAAAAAATATATATAAGAACTACCACAACATTATCTATGAATTGTGAGATCCACTTGATTTTTCTTTGATGAAAACTACACGCATACATATGCATCGCTACCGCACTCAATACCTTTACTATTCTACTTAAGTTTCGTCTAGCACAGCGGTTCTCAACCGGTGTGTTGCGCCACAATGGTGTGCCGCGAAGAGCCGAAATTTTTTAGAACGTCTTGTAACAGCAATAATGAAGCGTGGGAAGATTTAAGAAGTAGAATGCAGGTGCCGAATTTTTTAGGGAAAAATAGCCATGAATTTAAAATTAAACTTAGGCCGCAGAAGACAAATACAGCAAAGTAATCGTTTCTAAACAGGGGAATCAGCGAGTGGAACAAGTTACCTGAAGTGCTCTTCAAGCCCTTACCTAAGGACGCGAAACATTTTAAATGTAGAGTTAGTTCATATATGCATGGTAAAAATAAGACTAACTGTGAGGAGAAATATTAGTAACATAAATATCTATGTAACTGTGCCTAAGTGCAGGAAAAGTAGGGGATTGCTTGGAAGGGTGAAGTACGGTGGCCGTGACCGCTACGGTAGCCGAGAAGGCCTTTCATGAACCCACGAAAATCCGCACTCTAGGCACTGATTGTAATTAGTTTGAAATTGTATATTGTTAAATATTTTTTAATATATTTTAATTTTTCTAATATAATTTATGAGCACTTTATTTGTAAAATTGGAATTTTAGAATTATATATTATGTTTTTCTTGCCACCTAGCCGGCTGGCCAAATTGCAATGTATTTTAAATAAATAAATAAAGAAAGAAAGAAATAAAGTAAATTTAGCTAAGCAGGGTTTTAGTCTCTACCTTGAGTCATTTTAGCAACAATAAAAACTATATTTAGGCTTCAACTCTTCATTATTTCGTACTGTTACTCTTTTTATTTTAGCTCGGCGATTGTAGTGTGCAGTGTGTCACGCACGCGGGCATCGACTGTCATGTGTGTCGCGACGGAAAAAAGGTTGAGAGCCGCTGGTCTAGCAGCTTAAGCACAATCGTTGAATGTATAATGTATATAAATCGCTTGGCACTATTTTGTCAGACCTCTGCGCCAGCATTCACATAATAGCTTTGGTCTACCAAATGTCGTTATTTTACATAGTATAGCATAAATAAAATCAAAGAATTCGCGTACACTTAATATATATTGTGAAGATATATATTTGGCTACTTTAGGATTTTTTTGGATATTAATAATTAGTAAAAGTACCTTAAGTGCTACTTCTTTCAGGCGTGAGTATATTCAACGAGAAAGATCAGAAAAGAATTAGAAATTTATCCACATGTCATAAACATGCCCCTAAACCTGTGTGAACGTTACCAATTAATTTTCATCGAACTGCATTGTTAAGTATAATTTTAAAAGCAAGTCGGTCCTACATACCAGGTGTCAGATCCACCGGGTTAAAGTAACATCCGCTACAGGAATTCTGAAACTTAAGAGTCACAATTTGAATTTGAGAGTGGCAATATGCCTTTCGATTTGTCACCAATACGAGGTAACAAACACTACCTCATCCTCGTACAGAACTATGATACATCGATGATGCGGTTATAAAGTCGCTTGTGCGTGGAGAGTCTTATGTATCGCTCTTCCGTGCGGTTTGTGACTCAGAATCGAATCTTACGAAATGCTTTTCCGAATCGATCATTCTTTTCAGCCTCACGGACTATTCTCTCGTTCTTACACCGAAGAGGCCTATTTTTTATTACGGCAGAGGATGGCGCTCGTGACATCGTGAGGGTTCTCAAGTCCACTTCACTTTACAATCGAGACCGTGACTCCCGAATCGTTCAAACCCCCGTAAGAATTCACATCGCGGGATCGAAATCGAATGAAATCCTCCATAAGGGGGAAGTCTTGCCTCTTTTACTCGTGTCCTCCACGCAACAAAAGCTTTGTAAAAAAAGGAGTTCTCTCTTCCCACCCGTAACACGATGCAACCGGGATCATCGCCTTCGATTGAATCCGAGGTGCCATAAAACTAAAGTACTGGATCCAAGCCATGAGACCGGAGGGCGGGGAGTCAGAAGGAATGGGACTTCTATCGGAACCCTTGAAAAGGACTATACCTCTTTTTGTTTTTAAAGAAGACGTGTCGTTTGAACGATCCCTGTAAACGTTTCTCACGATTTCGAGGAATTTAATTCGCGAAAAGAAGCTCCTCCCTACCAGAAAAAAATACAAAATTGAAATTTTCGGTGGGAGAAATCCGCCACGTTTCGTATCTAACCAGACTTAATCTCGATACTTTCTTTATTTTAGATGCCAGGGGGGCCAACAGTGTCACATATTTTTTCTTCCTTTTCATTCCGACCCTCCGGTCCGGCCCTAACTCTTTCGCACCCTAAGTAAGAGGTTGCTCCCGGAGAGAGGGTTTCCCCGCGACACCGGATCTTCGGACCCTTGTGTCCCACTCTATTTTCATCCCCTGAGCGCCATTTCAAGAGATAAAAGGAGAAGAGGTTTCTAGATCTTTCCCTTCGACACGCAAATCTCTTCATGCCGTAAAAATATTTTGCATACCTGTTTTTGCTGGATATCATTCTACTTAGTTTGATTTCATGTAAAAGTCTTTCGTAAATGTCTTTTTTAACGAATTATACGGATATTGAAAGTGCAAGGACTACGGGAAGGCTTGTTCTTGGCTATAAGTCCGTGATTATGACTTCCATTATGGCTACGACTTAATTAGAGAGTTTGAAGGTTACAGTTTAAAATTTTAGTTAGGGATTTAACTTTTCAGCTCTATTCAAAATCTATCGTCATAGTTGTAACATGGCGTTTTAATGTTTAAAAGTGATGATGAATTCAGTACAGAAACATAATAAATCATCGGTTTTTCCAGAAAACAATGGACTGATAAAAATTTACCACCCTCTTCAATAACTGGTTTTATTCATTTTTCTAGTAATATATACGTTGATAACGAAAGTGGCTGTTCAATACTTCCTTTACACTTTAGTACGCAAAGAATTCTGTTTGTATTTCTGGTTAATCAACCCCTTGGATTATTATAGGCAAGGAATTTTGTTTGCACATACTTGTGCGTATAGATACCTAAAATTTAATAGCACGCGGTGATTGAAGACGAAAACCATTAACTAATCATACAGAGAAATTTAAAATATATTAATAATGCATTGAAGAATATCTTCTCGCAAAAATTCTAAAACGAATAGTTTTTTGCTATCTCTTTAAAGGAGACTGTAGCGACACTGCTTTCTCGATGGGCTAATCCTTGAGGCTGGAATCCTGCCAAAGACATGTTAGGAGAAGAACACGCGAGGCGTTATTTTCATCTTCGTACACGACGCGCGCAGTCTTTCCTTGATGGAGTAATAGAGCAAAACGGTAGGAAATCGCCTTCCTTTAATCAATATTTCAATCAGAAGATGAACGTTCCGTCGTTGTAATCGGGTCGCACGAACGCAGCTTTAATGAAAACCTATTTTTATCTTCCCTGACTGAAGTAGGTCTCACCCTGCTAGAAAATTGCATGTCGTGTAAACGGGGTTTCATAAGAAGTCGTTTTCTTTAATGGAGATAAGCTGTCTAGGCAATATTCCCTTGATCAAGCTTTAACTGAAGCAAAAGTTAGACCAGAAAATTTTCTTCTTATTTTACCTTAATAAGTTGTAAGAAGGTTTTGATTTAAAGTGCATACTTTATATCTTACTGATTCAAAAATAAAGTATACGCGATAAAAATTTAATACTATTTTCGTTTCCAACTGGACGTGTTCGATTAACGGCATAGTTTTACCTATTGCAGTTTCAGCTATATACAAATGATAACCAATTATTTGATTGGCAAAATAATAGCGTAAAGGTCATAGTAAAGGATGGATTTATTTTCTATTTAATTCCTCAAATAAATACTTTAAAGTGATTTCTGTGAAGGATGAAGCTGTAATAGATGTTGTATATTTACAGCTTACCATCATAATTTTAGTAAAGTAAATCATATTAAAATTATATGTATTACACCCATGGAAATTACATCGATTTTGTTATTAGCCTATTTTAGCTATCAAATAATCATTAACGGTGGTAATTCGTTGATTTATATTCCTGATGAGAATATTGTGTCTCACTAGTTGAATCATTTGTAATTCTCGTTTGTGCACTTTAAAATGAGTGATTTTTAGCAAGTTAAAGAGAAAACGTGGTCGATATCAGCATTTGATCTGATTATAATAATAAATTTAAGCTTTCAGGAAGAGTATTAAAGAATATTATACGAAATTTTGGGCAATATTTTATTTGGCAAATAATGTAAATTCTAGGTTGTTTCTCTTATTTGTGTTCTAATGTGGCGATTTTTTCCTCCCCCCCCCTTTACTCCCGCACTTATACGATAGCCGATATTCGTGATATCGCCGGACTGAACACCACGCCCACGGACGCCACGCCACGGTCGACACGCCCTCCCGTGGTGCCTCTCTGCTTTATATACCCTAATTACCCCTCGCCTCTTTAACCTTCCCTCTTTCCCCTGGTTATGCAAGAACAGTGGAAATCGACCAATTACCGGGAATAATTCAACCATTTTGAATTACCCGCCTGACGTCATTACCTCCCTCCTTCACCACCGGCGTCACGTGACAGTCCATTCCGATAGTGGCCTTCCGAGCGACGAGACGCACAGGAGAGCAACGAGTGAAGTCGACGCAGGTGTCCCACTCTAGAGTCCCCTCCTAACCGGCAGGAAAACATTGTGTGGAATGGACATTGACCTACCGGGAGCCGGAAGAGGATAGTAACTATTGGATGTGATTTAACTGACTTTAACTAAGTTTCGTTTCGAATCGCCTTCACCTACGAGGTGTATTGTGTTTTGTGGTATTACTTAAATATATTCAAATTCAACTGTTGGATTGTTATATGTCTATATTTCTATGTTCTATTTATAGTTGGTCATTAGCATTTAGCACATCAGTGGATGTTTTTGCACCGAAAATTATATTTCGCTGCAAAATTGGAGGCACCGGAGAGATATTAAATATTAGGTTGTTAATTGTCTAAACTGATTGTTGCTATGCTTTCTGGTTCTTTTGTGGTATAGTTTTTGGATTTTATCCTATTCCTCGTTTACTCGATCTCTTTTAGTCCTATTGCTCTCTTTCACTTTTCACTCGTCCGCCCCATTACCTCAATCACGTAATTCCCCTGTTCTACATCTACATCTACATCTACATATTACCCTGCAAGTCACCTTGAAGGTGGATGGCAGGGGGTGCCGCGCACCAAGTTCCTAACTAATTATTATTCACTGTTATCTATTGTGGTCACGTATTGTCCTAGGGAAAAAGGACTCCTTATACCTCTCCGTCCTACTATCTATTTCGCGAATCTTGTCCTCATTATCCCTCCGTCCGATATACGTTGGTTGTCGAATAATATCCTTCATTTCATTTACGAATATCTCCGACCTATATTTATCTAGAAGTTTAAGTCTCGCCTGCAATCTACGATCTTTCAACGATGGCCAACTCAACTCATCAATGAGTAACGTAACGCTCTGTTTTTTATCGTAATTCTTTTTCACGAATCTAGCTGCTCGCCGCTGTATTTTTTCTAAATCCTTTATGAGTCCCCTCTGATATGGATCCCAAACCGCTGCTGCGTATTCCATTTGAGGTCTAACCAACGATAAATAACAGGATTCTCTCACCTTTTCCGTGCTTTTCCTGACTATCCTACGCACAAAAGCCAACTTCTTATTTGCCGCACCTATCACTCGTCTTATGTGGGTGTCCCAAGACAGGTCACGATTCAAGGTTACCCCGAGGTATTTCACGGATTCCGAAACAGGAATGATCTCACCATCTATCGAGTAGGTAAACACGGACGATGGGCTTCTAGATTTCCAAAAGTTTAGAACGTTACTCTTTTTCTGATTGATTTCTAGCTGCCATTCCTTGCACCAAACAGATAACGCATCCAGATCATCCTGAAGCTGACGATGGTCGCTAGGACCACTAATTTCTCTATAGACTACGGTGTCATCCGCAAAAAGCCTGATATTACTTTTTACAACTGAGCTGATGTCGTTTATATAAAGCAAGAAAAGCATAGGTCCGATCACACTACCCTGCGGCACTCCAGAGACTACATCTGCCACACTCGAGGACTTACCATCGATGACTACTTTTTGTTTTCTATTCCAAAGGAAAGCGCGAACCCAGTTAATGACTTTAACATTAACGCCAAGATTTCCCAATTTTAATAACAACTTACGGTGGGGAACCTTGTCAAAAGCTTTTCTAAAATCAAGGAACACTGCATCGACCTGCTTATTATTTTCGCCGCATGATAAAACATCATTCACAAACAGACCGAGTTGGGTGTCACAGGATCTACCTTTTCTGAAGCCATGTTGACAGCTGACTAAGAGCGATCTACTCTCAAGATAACGCATTGTGTTGCTAACAATAATGTGCTCCAAAATCTTACATGATAATGATGTTAGAGAAATCGGCCTATAATTTTCGGGGTTTTCTTTGTCACCTCCCTTATGAATGGGTGTGACGTGTGCTAGTTTCCAATCATCAGGAACCTCACAGAGGGTAAGAGATTTCTCGAAAACTATCCGAAGGAAGGGAGCTATATCTTCTGCTAGTTCTTTTAATACACGCGCGGGAATTCCTTCTGGTCCAGGATTTTTGTTGGGCTTTATCGCACTCAGTTGCTTCGCTATTCCTGCCTCAGAGATTTTAATATTATCCATCCGAGTACATCCATCGGGAATAAGATTATCTTTAAGTATATTTCCACCTGCCGTGAACGCCTTCGCGAAGTAAACGTTTAGTAGATTAGCTTTATCCTCCCCATCGTGAAGGATGTCTCCGGAATCACATCGCAGGGAGGGTATTGAAGGGCCCACTCCCTTGACTTCTCTTACATAGGACCAGAACGCTTTTGGATCCTCCTTCAATTTTGTATTTAATACCTCATTCCGGAAGGTGTTAAATGCGTTACGCATGGTTTTTCTCGCTAGTACGCGGGCACTGTTATACTCATGGACTATAGCTGTGCGATACTCATCGGAAGCGGTGGTAGGTATGTTTTTCAATTTTGCGTGGCTACGCCTCTGTCGTCTTAAGGCAATCCTGACTTCCTTATTAAACCAACGAGGTTCTTTCTTATCAGATTTTAACTTACTGGGGATAAATCTATTGATACCTCTTCCTAGTATATTCTTAAATAATAACCATGATGGCTCCATACCTAATCGTTCTGTCTTTTCACGATAACTGACAAAGGTACTTTTGAGATGTAAGCTGAAACTTTTAAAGTCGGCCTTGGCGAAAGCGTATACATTCCGAAGAGGCTTAGGATGTCTTTTGAGCTTTAATTCGCACTCCGCATACACAGCTCGATGGTCGCTAAGTCCCTCCTCTGTGGATACCTTAGTTATCCTATGCGGGATGTTAGAAGCAAGCAAGTCGAGAACATTGCCCGAACGCGTGGCTTTTTGTACCATCTGGATTAAGGAATATTCATGAAACGTGCCAATTAAGGCTTCACACGATTCGCGTTCTTTACCTCCCGTAACGAAACATAGGTTTTCCCAATCGATTGACGGTAAGTTAAAATCGCCTCCAATTATCACGTAACCGTCGTTCATAATAGATCTAAGCTCGGCTAATTGCCTCTCTAAACTTAAAATATAATCAACTTTGGCATTAGGTGGTCTGTAAAATGAGCATAAATATATCTTTTTCGAATTATCCTTACCTAGGCGGCACCACACGCTCTCGGTCGTTTCATCGATAATAGGGATCTGACAACTATCGTACTTTTCACTTATTGCCTGTTATTTGTTACTCTTTGATTCTCTCTCTCTAACATGTCGAAGGAACGAGGTAAAACGGAGGCTACCGTGCGCGCCGAAGGCACTCAGTACGATGAAACCGAGATGGTTCCCCAGTTTTCCGATTGCGTAAGAGTTGCTAACCAGCTGTTACTCGAAATTCCCCCCTTCCAGGAATCTACCTCCGAGAATTGGTTCACTTTTATATCCGCGGTGTCCGATGTATTGTCTTTGTCACTTATTCCGGAACACTACTTGCTGATATTACTTTTGTCTAAACTTCCGGTCAATTGTCGCCAGTTTTGGTTGTCGGTAGTTAATCAAAAGGTGCCCTGGGAGAAGATAATACCGAAAGTATGGGAAACTTTCGTCTCTAATAGGGAATTAGAACGACTCGTCACTACGAAGGTGAAAAGATTCCAACTCCCCCACGAATCTCCTAGCGATTTTCTTTATTCCGTGCGAGGTGCTGCAAAGGCGCTGGGAAAATCGTATTCAGTTAAGGAGTTTATTGAATTGATATTGGAAGGTTTAAGTCCCATCGCCCAAGCCACTTTAACTTTCGCTAAACGGCCTCAAACCCTACCGGAGCTGGAATCCCTGATGACTCATGCGGCCAAGGCCATGATGAATCGAGCGGAATACGCCGCGATTCACTCCCCGTCAAATTCCCAGATCTCACTCCCTTCCCCCGCTCCGCCCCTAATATCACCGCCTCATGTCACCTGTTCTTTCTGTCATAAGTCTGGACATTCCTCCCGTAACTGTCGGAGAAGAAGAGAGAGAGAAGATCGTCCCGCGAGGCTACGAGCAAATTATCCGGCTATTTTGAATGCCAACTTCGCCGAATATCTACAATTGCCATTTGTACATTGCGAAGTTCATACCGCAAAGATTAAAGCATTGCTAGATACCGGTTCTTCCCTGTCGCTGCTCAATTACGACACCTGGCAGAAAATTCCTCGTCGTGGGCGTCTTCAGCGATGCAATATCAAATGTCGTAACGTCACCAGTCTTCCCCTCGTTCTCACGAGATGCATCAATTTAAGAATTCGCCTAAAAAATCTTTCGTGGAGGCATACATTTTACTTGTGCGAATTGCCCGCACAAATGATATTAGGCCAGGATTTCATAAGACGAACGCGAATGATCCTTTACCATAATGCGTTCTCTTTCGAATGCCGCCCGGATCACAAACATTTCTTTAACGGCAATTCTGATACGCCGTCGGCTTCCCCCATTATTCCTTTGCGATCAGCTGATAACGATCTACGCCAGAATATGGCTCCCGTTGGAAACCGAGTTCATTTCTCGGGGAAAAAGGCTCCTCCTCCAGGTGAAGATGATTCCACCGTATTATCCCGGGAAATTCAAAGTCTCGTCGATGCCTATTCCGACGTCATCTCCCCCCATCTCGGCCAGACCAACGTAGTAACCTACGAAATAGAACTACTTGATTCTACCCCGGTCAGATCACACCCCTACCAGTATTCTCCACCCAAGACGGCGATGATGAAAAAACATGTTAATAAACTACTAAATGAAGGAATCATCCAGCCATCCTCTTCAAATTGGGCTTCGCCAGCTTTTCTTATACCGAAGAAGGATGGATCAGAGCGATTAGTGGTCGATTATCGCAAACTGAATAAACAAGTGAAGGCAGACAACTTCCCCACTACTTCAATAGAACATGCTCTGCAATATTTGGGATCTGCTAAATATTTTACAATACTTGATTTGAATTCTGCTTTCCACCAGATTCCCTTAACTCCGATCTCCAAGCAATATACTGCCTTTATTACATCTTTTGGCCTCTATCAGTATAATCGCCTTCCCTTCGGCTTGACAACGTCTCCTCAAGTATTTTCTAGGCTGATTGACAAGGTATTAGGTGATTTAAAATATGGCTGTGTATATCCCTATATTGATGACTTGTGTATTTATTCCAAGAACCTCCAAGAACACATCCAACATGTCAGGCTGGTGCTGGAAAAATTGAGAGCAGCTGGACTTACCGTCCATCCAGAGAAGATGAAACTGGCCCAGAAAACTATTACCTTTCTCGGACATCGGATCTCAAATGGCGAACTTACGACTGATCCGGAGAGAACCCGAGCATTATCCAGTTTCCCTGTTCCAAAGTCAGTTAAGGAGGTCTCACGTTTCCTTGGTATGTGTGGTTTCTATTCCAAATTTATTCCAAGCTATGCGGAAATTTCGTCACCGCTCAATGCCCTCCGAAGGAAAGATGCCATTTTCCAATGGACCAACTCCCATCAAAATGCTTTTCTCAAACTCAAACAATGTCTTTCTTCTCCCCCTGTACTTCATCTTCCTAACTTTGAGGAAGAATTTCATTTATTTGTGGATGCTAGCCAAGTCGCACTTGGTGCAGTCCTTAATCAACAGGTTAATGGCAAATTTAAGCCTGTTGCCTATGCAAGTAGGACTTTAACTGATTATGAGCAGAAGCTCCCCTCCTACGAGCTCGAATGTCTTGCCTGCTGTTGGGCCACGGATAAATTTCGGTCCTATCTTCAACCAAAACCCTTCCATTTGTATACTGACAATGGGGCGATTACGTGGCTGTTTAAACATCCTAAGCAGTTAGGGAAAATTGGTAGAATGGTTTTAAAATTGTCGTCCTTCCGCTTTGCTATTCACCATGTTCCCAGTTCCAAAAATAGGGTGGCTGATTGTTTGTCTAGGGTGAACCATCAATCAAGGGAGAAACCCATTCATTGTTCGATGCTCCTCCATAAAATCCCATTATCATTTACTAATATTCGTGAGCATCAGACATCTGACCCAGAATTGAAACAGCTGATCGACTCAGTTAGACGGGGACGCCCCCATCCAAACTATTTTCTCAAGGATGATTTGTTGTATTATGGTACCACTAGACTGAAGAAGGGACGTGTAGTGGTTCCCCAGGCCCTGAGATCCATGTTGTTTGAATATTTCCATCGTTTGCCCACTGCTGGACACATGGGGGTGGCTAAAACTTGTGAAAGAATATGTAGAGAATTTTGGTGGAAAAATATGAGGCAAGAAATAACGCAGATGGTCAGACGTTGTCACGACTGCCAAACCTGCAAACCTAGGAACACCTTTCCTCCTGGTGAGATGTCTTCCTCACCATCCGTTTATCCATGGGAAAAGGTGTATATAGATTTCATTGGTCCCTTGCCTAGAAGTCTCAGTGGCAGCACTTGTGCCCTGACTATAATAGATGGCTTTACTAAATTTACTTTTATTGAACCTCTGCGTTCTCCCTTGGCTTCTCAAGTGGTTTCTGTCTTGTTTAACAAAATATTTCCTAAATTTGGTTATCCTAAATATATTGTTTCTGATAATGGTTCCCAATTTCGTTCCACTGCATTCTCTGATATGTGTTTTAAATATGGTATTAAGCAAATTTTCACAGCCCCCTACTATCCTCAGCCTAATCAAGCTGAACGGGTCCACCGTAACCTAAAATATGCCTTAACTATCTTGTCACAGAATGACCACCGGAAATGGGATGAATTCTTACCCAGTTTAACCTTTGCTTTTAATTCTGCTAAACATAGCAGTACGGGCTATACTCCAGCAAGGATATTTATGGGCAGAGAGCTTCCTCATCCCTTGACAAATTTCTGGAGAATTCCTCCTCAGGCTCTGGCTGAGGACCTAACTCCCTCTGAGAGGCATTCCTTGTGGCAACAAGTGCTCAATAATCTCAAGGCGACCAGACGTAGGCAGGCACTTGCTTTTGATAAAAGCCATACTGGGAACCCATTTAAAATCGGTGATTTAGTGTTATATAGAAGGTTTGCTACTAGTTCCAAGATGCTCCATAGAACTGCTAAGTTAACCCCTCAGTGGGCCGGCCCTTCACCTATCAAAAGGTTCATATCTCCCGTAACAGCTGTTCTTCAGCTATCCCCAAATAAGGAGAGAATTGTAAATATCTCTCAACTTAAACTTTATTGTACTTAATTTGTTGTATATGTATCAACTTGTCTTGGCGTAGAGGTAGCGAACTCATCGCCCGGTGATTCTGATCATCGCAACCAGCCCCCAGATGCAAATCTGGTAAAACATATTGAAAAAACTTATTCGGCCATGTGCCAAGAAAATCGCTGTTTAGCGTACAATATACCAGGCATCATAGATGGTATTCTGGACATCTATGAAGGTCAACATGGTTAAAAAAAAACACAACCTAACCTAGCCATGTTTCTTTTTTTTTGGTAATAATTACCAGTTTTGTAGACTAACCCCAATTGGGCTAAGGATACATTTAAAATGTCTATATGTACCTTATGTATTAGGAAGTATACCACAATTTATTGTAATACCATATTATGAGTTAGTTTAATTGAAACCATGTTTAGGTTAAGAATTTAAATATCATATTATGAAGGGATTTATGTACTATGTCTACCTTATTAAGATACCACACTACAGGTTAATTTGAATATTATGTCGTTAATGAATTTAATATCAGTGATAATATTATGCACACTGTGAAGGAACTTAACCATTGGGGCCAATTTAATAATATACCACAGTCAAGTTAATTTGAATATAATATTGTTAATGATTTGAATATTACCTTGTTAATGTGCTTAAATATGATATGATGAAGGGACTCACAGGGCCAAATCAATTGAAATATTACACTGTTAATTAATAGAGATATTATGCCTGGATTAAGCAATGCCCTGCCTAATAATCATTTTTTCAAATGCTTAATAACAGTATGATTACTAGTTGCCCTTGCCTAAGAATTAATGTTTATGCTATGATGTATAATATTTCCAAGAAGGAAATGCTCAGGAAAGTTTGCTTTTGTTATGTCATGAAATTCTATTTCTGTTATGTTATCAATGACATACAATCTATTCTCACTCTATCCCTGAGGCAAGGATGGGTATCAATTTTGTTTCCTTAAGCCACGATAGTTGGCATATTGTAATTATGATTATTTATTATTTTGAGGGAGATATTCCTACATGTTATTGAGTTTTCGGCTTGGCAAGATGCCGACTTGTTATGCCAAGTGCATCATCCCTATGTACCCCCAAAGTGATTATCCTGGAAAAAACTACATTCCAATGGACCAGTGCTTTCCCGACTAGCTTCATCACGGCGAACCAGTGGACTTCTTCAGAGAACTTTAGCCGTGACAGTAGCTCGAACCCTGATTGCCAGAGCATGCAATCCACCACGTGTAATATTCCAATTTTAAGTGTCTTGACAAATAAGTGTTTAATAATAATAATAAACTATCTTGAAAGAGACAACGAAGGAGTGTGTTCTGTGCTTCATTCATGATCCGGGAACAGTGCAGGGAAGAAGGCGACTTAGAAACCTACCCTCCCCAACCAATTGAAACTTTTATTGGTCCCGTTTTCATCATTTTTCCCAGGGAGGATGTGGCGATTTTTTCCTCCCCCCCCCCCTTTACTCCCGCACTTATACGATAGCCGATATTCGTGATATCGCCGGACTGAACACCACGCCCACGGACGCCACGCCACGGTCGACACGCCCTCCCGTGGTGCCTCTCTGCTTTATATACCCTAATTACCCCTCGCCTCTTTAACCTTCCCTCTTTCCCCTGGTTATGCAAGAACAGTGGAAATCGACCAATTACCGGGAATAATTCAACCATTTTGAATTACCCGCCTGACGTCATTACCTCCCTCCTTCACCACCGGCGTCACGTGACAGTCCATTCCGATAGTGGCCTTCCGAGCGACGAGACGCACAGGAGAGCAACGAGTGAAGTCGACGCAGGTGTCCCACTCTAGAGTCCCCTCCTAACCGGCAGGAAAACATTGTGTGGAATGGACATTGACCTACCGGGAGCCGGAAGAGGATAGTAACTATTGGATGTGATTTAACTGACTTTAACTAAGTTTCGTTTCGAATCGCCTTCACCTACGAGGTGTATTGTGTTTTGTGGTATTACTTAAATATATTCAAATTCAACTGTTGGATTGTTATATGTCTATATTTCTATGTTCTATTTATAGTTGGTCATTAGCATTTAGCACATCAGTGGATGTTTTTGCACCGAAAATTATATTTCGCTGCACTAATAAACACAAAATGTCAGTATATCCATGTGATTGATTCATTTAACGATTTTACTTATATTTTGGTTTTGAATCTATCGTATTTTATGTGTTATGTGCACAGAAAAGCATTTTAATTATCCATTGTTTTGGCTTTGTGTAATTATAATCGTATCATTAGTTGTTGATTTGAGGCTCATCGGATATATAACTATTACGTAAATTCAATATATTTTGTATGGGTGCATCAAAAATTTAATCCTGACATCTCCGAAAAAATAAGAACACCCCTTTCTCGTATCCACAAATTCATTAACGTATTCAAATAGAATAATGTCAGCTGCCCCGCAGCAGTATTATTAAAATGCCGTAAATTAAATTCATTTAGTTAGTAATTCACCATTCCTCCCTTGACAAACGTTGAAGCTCAAAGTGGAAATCTGTTTCAAGTGAAATGTCACGGTTATACGCGTTCGGAGGAGATCGACGCATTATTGGCAGTTAAATATCGAATGGATTTCTTTGAAATAGAATCCAATCGTTGAGTAATCGACCTAAACCTAGGTGGAGGACAGCCATTCGTTGTGTTTATTATACAGTGAGATTGAATCGAGTAAGAAACTCTTCGAGACACCGGCAGAGTGCATTTCGCAGAGAAGGAAAGCCACTGTCACGATACATGATCTCTCTCTCCTAACTTGCTCTATTGTATTTGGACATATAGACATGCGCTTAAGTGATTTTGGTCTGGATGGGAAAATGAGAACTGACACATTGAGTTTACGCAAATAGAGGCAAACGCTGTCGCAAGTCGCCAAGAAATAGCGTGAGAAAAAGACGTACTAAAAAGCACCTTAAACTTATGAAACTTGAATTATTTTCTGGGTGTACAAGAAATGCTCTTCAAGAAAAGATTCTTCCTCGCAGAAGAAGTATACTTTGCCTATAAAATGCGCTCGTTCATTTTTATCAAGAGTAGGCTATGGTACAGATAGAAAAATTGATTCACACTGTCAATATCAAGTACCGCAATCAAAGGGGATCCCAAAATAATTCTGTAAAATTCAACCGCTGATAAAAAACAAAAAAAATTGCACTCTTGCAAAAATGCTTGCAAAATAAAATATTACCAGAAAATCGAGAGTTAAGGAAGGAAATATCGCAGAGAATGTATGAGAAGTATTAAGACTGTACCAGTTTAGTCTTTGTGGAATATTTAGAACATCTCTTATAATAATCAACGAATGACAGGGAAATTCTAATCTCGTCTATACTTTACTAGAAACTTCGATTTTTTTCAGTTGAAAACAAACTTTGTCGTAAAACATTTACTTTATTACGTAACCTCCGTAACTGTTTAAAATTTCTTAACTCCTTACTTAGATCCAGAAATTTCCTAATTCAATACTTCATAATGAAAACGAGGCCTGTTTTTCCTGTGTTTCGCGTGTTTTTTCGGGAAATACCCCGACTTTCCTAAGATAACAAAGTTTTGAATTATTATTAACTAATCTGATGATAATAATTGGCAATGTTTTTCGTTCCGCCAGCAACGCAAGACTGAGATAATGAGAGTATATAAAAAAGTAAAAAAATCAACACAGATGATCACAATTTCAAATCATACCACGTTGACGACCGGGGTATTTAAATCCAATCTATTCATGTAGGACCGGGCTTTTTAAAGAATTTAAACCCAAACTATGTCAATACACTAAAATTGGGGTAGAATGTTTATTTTTTAAAACATTTTTTCAAAATATTTGAAGTGTTTTACTCACCATATATCCCAGTACTTAATTTTTGAGTGATAGTCACTGAAACATGTCACCTTATGCAAAGGAACTTTGCATAATGAACAGACATACCGAGTTTCCTTTCTCAATTTTCTAGCCGCAAACATTCTGAATATCCTTGAGGGATATTTCTTCTTCTCCTTCCCCACTCTCTTCTCTAAAGTATGTTTCCGCATATCTCCCAAAAGTCTATCTGGATGGTTCTTCCGATGCGCTCGCTGAGTCGGCTCCACTCTCTCATATTCAGTTTCGTCATCGCTGGATGACGCACTTCTCTCTGCCCCACTCTAAGCCCTAGTTCAACTTCAAATTTTTTTAAGCTGAATTTCCACATAGGATTCAAGGTTTAGTAAACTCTAAATGAATTGAATAGTGTGCTGCACCATGCAAACTATTCGAAACTATTGAAACTCGCAATGGAGAATGAACTTCGAGCGAAAGGGACAAACAGTCACACAACCAAGAAGAGACGAGTTCGAACCAGCGATCAGAAACAGTGGTTAGAAACACAGATGGCCCTCAACCAGATGAGTCATGCCCATGTTATCTTATCCTTTATTTCAGCTGACTCTAAGGTCCTTGTAGAAAGCATTCAGTTCCTTATAGAGGTGAGCTTGTTGAATCCCTTTTGAATGGCCCAGCCCCGCTTGTTTACGAAAATAATTGATGACAACACATGGCCTGCTAAAAACCCAGCTGATAGTAAGTTGAAGGTTCACGCCTGTTAAGTGGGAAACACTAATCGTAAGTGATGACAGATACATTTCCATTCAAGTATTTGAATGCTCAGCTGATACGCCTCTGTCCTACGCACTGTGGGTATCTCAGAGCTAGTGCAATGAATAGCCGGGGAAGGGAGGAGGGAAACCCGGTGCCGGCATTTGCCTGCTCTTACGAAGAACACCAGGGGGGCCAACAGCTTAACGTCCCTTCCGAAGGACGGAACAGCTGAATTTGTGCGTTCTCCTCAAACCGCACAAACAGGGGGCCGGGCGACCTTGGAAAAAATCCTACTGGCGCAGCATTCGTACCCGCTACCTTTTCAAGCAGCAGGCGAGTAGCAGCCAGCGTCCTAACCACTGCCACTAACCACTACCCCCAATTCGAGTCTACAAATTTTAGGAAGAGGAAGAGTGTTGTTCCTTGCGCCTACTAATATGCGTTGAGTAAGAAGCAAGTTTTTGTTCCTTGCCAGCTAAACTATTATGCTTCTCAAGTTTGGAAGATTATAATCATTCATTATTATTTTTATAACAATTAATTAATGTCCACACGCATTCATTGAGCGGATATTTTGCGTTCAAATTTCCATCATAGTTATGACGAAATCAGTAAAATATAAAGGTTTAAGATATGAAAAACTTAGAAATATAAAACTAAATGTTAGCGTATATATTTTTGTTTGATGGCAAAAACATTAGTAAATACATATAATTGACATAGAAAAATATTTTTGATAAATTATACGTTAAAAAAATTATTTAATTTGCATGTGGCGAAAAATGGAAATCTCCGGGATCGGTCGTCAACTGAGATAATAAGAGTATATAAAAAAGTAAAACAAACCACACAGATGATGACAATTTCAAATCATACTTTCAGGATGAACACGGCCTTACCTATATCATATTTACATTTTAGACCAGTAGTGGCCAACTTACTCTACGTTTTTCGGCGGGCCGCATTGCAAGTCGTCAATGCTTCGGCGTGCCAGATTAGACTTTGAATCGGACGTTAACTGGAGAATCTTGAGGTATCACATCAGTGAAATATCAAGTCTAAATTAGGTTTTTAGGGTCAACATTTCAATATCAAGTGTTTTATTGTCGTAATTTGAATGTGTATGATATGAATTTGTGATAAATCTCCCTTAAGTCATATCTTCGCTGGCCGCATAAAACTCTCTCGCGGGCCGCATGCGGTCCGTGGACCGTAGGCTGCTCACCATTATTTTAGACTGTTCAATGCCTGCGGTAGCATCATGGTTACTATTCTAAGAGTATTTATTTTCTCCATTTAGCACGTGAATGGGCGTGACATATTTTTTAATTGCGTTTTGAGCGTGAAGAAAGCAATACGGGTTATTTATCCTTGCCTCGGAAAAGATGAGATAAATTTCATGAATTGTAATTATAGAATTAATTCGATAATGGAGTTCTGTCTGTCGGTCTTTCTCTCATTTTCTCCCTCTCGTTTTTCTTCTCTCTCTCTCTCTCTCCCTTTCTCTGTCTCTCAATCTACCTTTCAGATAAACATTACTGTACCGGTTTTTCCTGTGATTTGGACACGAAGAGGATTCTATGCGTTTCACTCCTGTAATCCAATTACTTTGAGGTTCGGCCTAAGAGACGTTTTGAGGTCAGTTGCACTGTTGCCGCACGATCCCCAGTAGTCCTGGCGTCCTTGACAATGCTCCAGCGATCCTTTAACGCGCTCTCTCTTCTCCCCCTTCCCCCCGAACGAGTCTCCAAGTGGACGGCCTGTCCAAAGATCAGCTGGAGGACCCCCGGGGGAATCAAATCTGCAATCCCGAGTTAGTATTGACTGATGGCGGGAAACCCCAAAGCGGTCAGAGTCTATCACTAAAGGTATACTCTACTGAACAAGAGTGACATTCCATTTCCCAGACTGGGTAGCACCTAATTTAATAAAATTGGCAAAGGATACTGTTTAATACTGTTGTAATGTTACACTTTACTACCCGCAAATGCGTTAATGTCAGGAAAATATTACTCTAGGTTTTTTCGATAAACCGGTAACCGTGATATAATTGCTCACATAAAGTACATCCAAGATATAAATGTATTATTTTTGGAATTTCATACAAGTAAATCGAATGGTAAATTAATGTAAATGTATCTAGAAATTTTCCTCAAGTTGTTATTTGAGCGCCAATAATATAAGCTATTGCAGTTACTAATAGAATTTCCTATACGAAATATCGTATTGATATAAGTGGCCACCAAATATGAAATTCTACAGGAAATTTTTCGTAAGATATTACCAAAAATGCGTGTACCTAATCAGAGATATAAATTTTACTAATAAAATAAATCACATTATATTCGCTAATTTGTATTTCGGCTAATTAAAGATTATTCATTCGCTATACGATGTATTGATTTCCCATTGGTATATAAATGCATATAAGGTCCGTATAAATGATATTTACCATTTAAAAAATTTGCTGTGAAATATCTAGACAACACATGAAGATCGAACTTCTAGAAAGGAAGGAAAAACTTTCAAAGTTTCAAGCAAAGGCGTGCATTTGTACATTATGCCGTTAGAAAGTTTCTGAAAGTGTCTTTACTGGAAATATGGACTGATCATGGTGGACCCACAGAGTGGTCTGCGTGGTTTGAATCAGGGTTTAAGTACATACTTAGACTAGGGATGGCGAATGATTTTTTTGTCGCATGCCAAAAAAGTAATGTGAATCATCAGAATTTTTTCGAGTGCCACTAGTTTACTCCTTAACTAAAAAACTTAACATTTGATACAAAAAACACAAGCTTACGTGTGCCAAATAAAATCGTACGCGTGCCACTTCGGGCACGCGTTCTACGTATTTGCCATCTCTGACATTAGCCAGTCAAGGGAGTCTTTCTTCAGAATAGTTCATCGAGAGATTATACTAAAATTCTAAGAATATTTATTGAAACAACATATCTACTTTTATAAAAAATGCCATCATCTTCGAAATGGAAATTATCTCAAAAAGATTTTATACGAAAACATTCATAATTACGGATTAGATGTAACTCTGGTTAAAAATGAACGTACCAACAGATCTCCGCACCAAATTTTTACAATACATATACTATAAACTCAGGTATGTTCTTTAAAATATATTATGAATATTTAAATATTCATTAAAATAAAACATATTTATACCGAATAACTTGAATTTCATGCTTTAGTTTTTGCGGCATTCTATTGTAATTCATCCGTTCGTTCAATTAAATTTTATTATTTTAGTAATTAACTTTTATTATTTTAGTATTACTGTAACTTGCTGCCTTGTGGAAGGTTTATAACCACATTCCAAAAAGCGCCTACAGATTGATTTTCTGATTACAAAATGTTATTACTTATCAATAGAGAAACATTTCTGAAATATGACGTCAATCAGTGAAACAACAAATGACCATTTCCCAAAATTCTCGAGGCGTGGGTGTTTTACTGGGAAACAGGCAACATTGCCTCCACGCGAAGAATTTTTAGTCCACGACTAATCGACCGATCTAACGACTCATCTGTTTCAACTCCACGAGAGGAAAACCGGCAATTTCTTTCAGAAGAAACATCTATCTTCCAATAGACAGTTTAAAAAATGATAGGAATTCCAAGCTGTAAATCTCCTAGCATTCAAAAAGGAGGAAAAACGAAAGGATGCCTACCTACAACGCGAAAAGAAAACAAAGCGACACACAGAGGATGAAAGAAAGCCGGCATGCATTAATTGGGGGAGAAAAAATCTCTTCGGAGAAAAAGGACCTGGAGATTTAATATTTGCAGCACGTTCTCTCATACCTTTATTCTAATTCTTATTTTTTCAACTAAGTCTTAGGGTCTCCAAAGGCACTTCAGAAGGTTGGTTCAGGTATCGCGAAAGCCCGCAGGTGAAATCGAAATTAATTTCCACGGAGATTGGAGCAAACAGAGGGAAACCTCGGGAAAATTTCGAATGCTGCTCCCGGAGTTCGCGGAAGTGGTCGCGGAGGGCCTTTTTACGTCGGAAGGGAACCACTCGTGGCAAAGGGAGCAAGGAAAATGAGCTCGAGAAAGGGGTCTCGCTCTTATTTCAAAGAAAAGAATTTGTAGGCAAACGAAGGAAAGCGAAACTCGGCCTCGATGAATTATTAAAACAGCGGACCCCGAAAGGATAAACGAGATTTTTTTGTACAACTTTTTCATAGAGGATATGAAGTGATGGACTGCGGCCAATTACGCCTAAAACGCTCTTGGTAACGATAGATTTGCTATAAAATTAGTTAAGCATAAATTCTTTATCAATTGGAGGTCGCTATGGTTGTAATGGTCTTATCTAGATTTGATTGTTGTAACCCAACAAAAATGCTGTTGTGATGCCTTTCTGCGAACAAGACGGAAATCCAAAGTAAACGCGATCGTGCAACAGACAAGGCGTTTTCGTAGTTTATAACAATATGCAGACAGCTTTAGTTTCGTTGTTTACTTGCACTGAATTTAACTTGTGATAGTGTTTCAATGAACAGACTTTTGTAGTTATTCGTATCTGTATGCCTGTAAAATATATTACATATCTCTAACGATGTTTAATGAGAAAGTCATGGTTTACCAATAACATAATTTATAACTCTATGCGATTCAAAATACAGCATTTATAAACCTAATACATTGTCTTAACGATTAAAATATGCCTTTAGTAGTGATTCAATGTTCAATATTTGTTTTACATTAGCTAAAATTTCGTGACAAATAGAAAATAATTTGCTATGTTGAATGTGAAATTATATTGACGGGCATAAGCGTACGTTTCTTAAAACATCTACAACAAGAAATACATTTATGATATCTTAAATATGTCTTGTCAGGTTTAACGTGATGCACTACCCATGAGTACATTAATTATGATATATATATTTGCTTTGTATATATGTTGTATGGAAAACGATTACGAAAAATGATGTCCTCATTGAAGCATTGAGATACGTACTTAAATGTTTTTCTTGAGCAAAGACGTTCATAATATAATTTCTGAAAAAGATTTCGTTATGGAAGTATTTTCGTCTATCATAAAAAAATAAAAAAATCTCGATTATCTAGAATTTAAGCTATAATATCAATAACATGTTTATGGCGCAGAAGTAGGAATGCTTATGCCTAAGATGGGAACAAAGTACACAATCATTTAACCCCAAAAAACTGTTTATGGTCTATACTGTAACATCTTTAAACTTTTCATTATATATCAGACAATGTGAGCAAAATGTTATAACTTTGTAAATACCGTTACTGGAGTCCGCGAGAGGGATTGCCAGATTTTAGAGCGAAATTTTTCTAGAACACATCTTTTGCATTGGAATTAAAGTATTCAATGAATCACTCTTTGTAGTAACCACTTCACATGTACGGGATTCTACTCGACAACATTCCACGAGGAAGTTCGAAACGATCGGCAGATTCAGAAATTGGATGTCCACAAAAAAGACAACTCCTTTCAACGGATTTCTAAGCGAATGGACGCGGATCAAGGTAATTAAGCCCAAATCCAAATAAATTGAAGATTTTTTTAAGGGTGGGAGGATTGGTTTGCGTGTTTTTGAATTCGAAGGGAAAATGGAGGAGAGGAAGAGACGCAGAAAGAAGGGAAGGAAAACAAATGACAAAAGAAACGAACTGTGCACGCGAGCGAGAAATTGAGGGAGAAGATGCGGGAGAGCAAATATAGAGAGAAAGCAGACGAAGAGAGAAAGGGTTAGCGAGATGAGAAGGGGAAAAATCCGAGGGAAATAAAGAGGAAGGGCGGCAATGTTGGGACGAGAAACAAGAGAGCAACGGGTGGGCGAAGCGGATAACGGCTGAGAATTATACGCGATGAAGGAAAAAAGGAGAAAATGAGGGAAAGAAAGATAGGAGGAAGATTGAGGGAGTGAGATGGAGGAGGGAGATAGAGGGAGAAGAGAAGAGAGAAAAAGAGAGCGAGGGAAGGGGAAGAGATAAGGATTTGGGCTGAGGAGGATGGCGCCCTCGTAAGAGTTAAAAGGAACTAACAACTTGGAAGCGTTGAAGAAGGGGAAATATTTTTGAAAAGGGGGAAGATTTAAAGGAAAGACGGAAATAAGGGATTGTAACGGCTGAGGTAATGGACGGCCTACACGAAAAGGGAGTCGAAAGATGGGGTCCTCGAGAAAGAGAGAAAGAAAGGTTAAAAAGAAAGAAGGGAAATGTCGGAATAGTGGTTGCGATAAACCAAGGGAGAAGTGGAAAGCTGTCGTATTTTGGCCAAAGTTCGCGAGAAGGGGAGAGAAAGTAAAACGAGCTGAAAGCAGAAGGTTACTCAGAAAACTGAGCAAGAATGAGAGTCATAAGGAGATAGAAAATCTGTCACTCTATGGAAATAAATATTTGCGTGTATTAATGTTCTATGCATACCTACGAGGATTTTTTTAAACCAATAGTTTGATTAAATGGCCACGATGCGTAACTAGTTTTGCTCAATTAAAAAACTCGTTTTTTTTCTTCAGTTTTCCGTACTATTATGTTCAGGTCTACATCTTTTCTCAAGAATTTACATTCGCATTGATATAATTTTCGTTTGTGATGCCATTTGAATTAACAATTATAGAAATTAGGGTTTTTCTTAACAATATTAATATATACATATATACATCATGAGTTTATTATATTTTTTCATATATATATTTCTAATATTTCTCCAGTTTCCAAGAAGCGATTGGTATTTGCTTTGCAAATACGTATTCCATAGTCAATATATTTAGGCTTGGTAGGATTCGATTTAAATCGATAAATGTCGATAAACATCAAATTTTAAAAACTTTCAAATTCGACGAAAATGAATTGTCATCGATAAGTGTCGATTTCAACCAACTACATTTTCTACGAAATTTATGCATCTCGATATTGAAAGCTTGCTTTCCGCTCTCAAACTTGACATATTTTAACACCCAACATCCAAAACGTAAGAGACAGTCTGTATTTGTCATACCAAACGGCCATACAAAAATCGGAATTTGCTTTCTAATGTCGCTCATGTCACTGTCTTAAGGGCATATATTGAGCAGCCGTGGGATCCAAAGGTAGAATACAAAATATTATGATCGGTTTATGGCGCTCGTTCTTTATCATCGGCCGGATCCTACGCACTTTGGACTCCATTCGCCGAATAAGTGGAGGACGTATATTTGCGTCCTCTGCGCGACATTATCTGCCGGCCTCCTCCAAGAGGCGAAATGAAAGGTTTCTCCGTACTGAAAAATGAGTACCTATCGTCAGATGGTCTTATGGCATTTCCAAAAGCAGCCTGTCATAAAATTTATATAATCCATCCTAGAGCGTCCCCCGTGCTTAGTTTCTTTTGCGTTGCTGTCGAAGGATCATCGTTCCATGTACCCACTCTGGGCTTTTTGCGCATTCATAGCCGTTTATTATTCAGCAAGATGAGATATTTTCATTAAAATATTCATTTACGTATATATTAGGTCGTGCATTTTATTTACGTCTCATTAATTTTCTCACTAATGAGCAAAATTTCGTGAATAAAGGACGCGAATTAACGAATAGAATATACTTTCTGATTTATTGCGAAAAATTAACTGATCCAGGTTGGTTGCCAAAACCAACAAAAACACATACGCCAAAATATAGATAACAACAAACAAAGCAGTATAAAAGAAGCTTTATTTTTATTTAAACCCTTTTAGTTAAATTTAGTTAGAAGGAATTCAGTCTATAACAGTTTTATAGATAAAAATTGATAAAATGTATTGAAATAATAGTCGATATTAGATAATGCTTTTTAAGAAATATAAACGTCTAAAAATAAAATTCTTAATTAAATGTATAAAAATAAATGTTGATGTACGTCGTTGATTTCTAGGAAAAATAAACAATGGTAGTGGTCGCTTTTTAACGCTCGAGCGTGCGCGCTGGTGTATTAAGTGCGCCAATTTTACGAATTTCAATGTGGCAACGCTGCTTTGTGTCTGGCATCTAAGACAATTTGTGTATTCCTTCAGTGTCATTTTGACTTCCAAATGAGAAAGTTTTCGTACCTCAAAGATCTGTAGTAGCTTAATAATCGAAGTGATAATAGCATTAGTCATCCGTGGCGTACTGAATACGCCTCGCGCCTGGTCGCGTGACTCATTATTTGCTTTACCTCGGTCCTTCGAGCAGACGCGGCGGATTGAATATACGAGCGATTGAGAGAGTGACTTTTGTTTATGCTGAGCACGCAGAATGGTTTGTCATGTAAGTTATATTCATTATGTTTATACTTATGTCTGTAAAGTTACAGTTTCAATTTCCATTGTACTTGGAAATGCTCGAGGAATCAAATATTTTGTGTAATGATTATGGTAGAATAAACATCTCTATGATGAAATAGGCTAATATTGCCTTTATTCTTAGCATATATAGGTGTCATTTTACTACGTGTTGCTCTATCGTCATATCTCTGGCAGAGTGATTGAAAGAGTGATCGTTGGCATTGAATACGCCGCACGCCTTGTCATGTAGGTTATTTTTTGATTATATGTAAATCTGTAAAGTTACAGTTTCAATTTTTGCTTTACTTTGAAATGATCGCAGAGTGACATACGGATCATCGCGGTTCGATTACTCGGCGTCCAACGTGGCAAAAAAGAATAAGGCAGTAATAGTACTATTAACAATGCATCATGAAGCAGAAATTGATGACGAAACCCTTAAGTCCTTAATTATATTGGTCTACAACATGACTAAAGGTGTACTAGACCGGGTAGATCAAATGTGTAGTACTTACTCTGTAGCTCGTATTACTTGACGGTTGTCATTGGCAATATTCTTCTCGCTAATAAATATAGCGGGGTTAAATGCGCAAATTCTTTATTTTTCCAATGCTGAAAATCCGAGGCAACCAAGAAGAAATTTTTTGAAGGAATTATCATTGGCATTGATGAAGCCCTATCTCACTGAAAGGAAAAATTAATTCTCTACCGTCAGATGTGAAGATACTTCTTTCAAAATCTCGAGAACCAGCGAAAAGGGAATTTATATGCCAACACCAGGAAAGAAAAAATCTTGGACGATGTGTGCTGTGTGGTAGAAGAAAAAAATGTGGACAACCATTAAATGTGATTCTTGCAATCAATTTTCTTGCAAGAAACATGTCAAAGCAACATAAATTTGTCAATCATGTAATGCCGAAGACAGTAATTCTGATTAATAAGGGAAATTTTATAATAGTTACTTAGGTTTATGTGTTGATATATAACAATATTTTTAATCGGAATATAATTTTTTAATCAAGAACTATCATTATAACTTGTAGTTGTAAAACATAAAACATCGTTTTGATAAAAATAAAACAATAATACCATCAAACACATGAGTTATTTGGTAAAAATTACGCCGTGGACAAAGTACACCGCGCGCCCGGTCGTGTAACAAACAGGAGCGCGCCCGCTCGGGGGTTAAGAAATATTAACGTCGAAAACTACCAAGCCTAGTAAAAATGTAAAAAAAAGTAAACGTCGATATTTGTCGCCGATTTTTAGGAAAATAAACGTAGATTTAAAAAAAAATAAACTTCGAAAACTACGAAGCCTATACGTAAGTGGTAAAATGTATTAAAGTAAACGTCGATATTCGGGGCCGATTTTTAGGCCAAATAAACGTCGAAAACTACCAAGCATATATGTAAGTAGTAATTTTAAGCATCGATATTCGTCGAAAATCTGCCGGGAAAATAAACCGATTTAAATCGTCGAATTAAAAAAATAAACGTTTAATTCTACCAAGCCTAAATATGCTATATATACTCGTACTACACTAGTTCTAATTTTTGAGCCCAGTTTTATTTTTATCGGGCACAACCACACTATTTATGCAATAAAGTGTCGGACTACAGAAAATATATAAATTTCGCGAATACTGTCAATCGTTTTGATATTCTAGCAGAAAATATTGGTCTCAGTCGCCATACATATCGTACACACATATGCAAAGGGAAACACTTATGAAGGAAGACTCGCTTAGGTGAAAAACAGTGCTGCCCTCTCGGTTAGAATCGGAAATCACGTCCCTTGGCGTCACGTTTATCCTAAGCGGGTTTTTTTTTGTTTCGAATATACCTACTAGTTTGACGCGCAAAAGTGAGCCAGGCGGAAGGCGTAACAAAAAAGTAAGCGTCTGAAGGGTGAATAAGGCCATAAAAAACTAAGATAATGACTTAACTTATTTACAACCTTTTCTAAAAAGAAGTTTTAGCCCTTAAAGGATATTAAGCGTAGACAGACAGGAGCCATGAAAAATATCCTCTAGGCACTTTTCCCTAATACATTTGGATATGTAAAGAAAGGAATGGATGGAAAAGAAGCAAGGGAAAACTTCAAGAATGCGGGAAAGCAAGAAGCATTTGCAGCAATAACGAGCAAAGGGAAAAGAGCGTTAATACAGGCTGTAAAAATAAAACAAATCAAGGGCCGAACGAAACGTTTAAAGAGAACGAGGGAATCGTTAATTAAAATTAGTACGTTAAGCAAAAAGGAAGTTGGGAAAAGCAGGAAAAAACTGAAGGGAAGAAGAATGAAAAACTTAAAATTTCCGGATTAATGCGGGGAGATAAAAACTCGAAGGCAAAAAAACAGAGAAGAATAAGATAAGGAACAAAGGAAAGATGAGTAAATGAATCGTGGCGCAAGGAAAAAAATAAATAAGGCCGAGGGTAAACGCAGAATAAGAAAGAGGGAGATTATATAAAACCAAGAGATGGAGGTGAGGAGAGAATTAAGACGTGGAAAAAAGAAGGTAAAGACGTCTTGGAAACACGCAAGGGAGTAGTCTCTTTTATGGGATAGTTAGGAGATGAAGTAAATGAGGGAGAAGGGAAGAAGAGCGACGAGAGGGAAAGAGAGGATTTTAAGTAGAAAGTGAGGTTTGGGAAGAGAGGGTGGAAGAGAAATTAAGGAGAAAGATAAAAAGGACGAGAGATACGATGAATGAAAATTGTGGAGGAAAAGGATGAAAGAGAATAAATTCGAAAATGTGAATAAGACTGAATGAAGGACAGTTAGAAGAACGGGAGAATTGAGTTTACGGAGGAGAAAGAGAAATATGCAGGCAGAGGGAAAGGATGATACGCGAAGAGAAATAAATAAATTAGAAAAGAAGATGTGGAACTATGAGAAATAGAGGGAGAGGGATAGGGGAGGAGAGAGAGGAAAGGAGAAAGAGGGAAGGAGTGAAGGGAGTGAGAAGAGAGAAAGGAGAGAGTGAGTGAAGGGGAGAGCGTGAACAATGGAGAGTGAAGGAGAGAGTGAAAGAGAGAGAGAGTGAAGGTGAGAGAGTGAAGGAGAGAGTGAAGGAGAGAGAGTGAAGGAGAGAGAGTGAAGGAGAGAGAGTGAAGGAGAAAGAGTGAAGGAGAGAGATTGATGGAGAGCGAGTGAAGGAGATGAAGTGATGGAGAAAGAGAGTGAAGGACGAAGGGTGAAAGAGAATGATGGAGAGAGTTAAGGAGAGAGAGGAAATGAGAGAGAAGGGAAGGAATGAGAGGAAAGGAGAATGGGCGAAGGAGAGAGAAGAAAGGAGAGAGTGAAGGAGAGAGAGATGTTGTTGTTGTTTTGTATTTATGGATAATCAACCTCCTGGATTATTATAGCTCTAACTCCTTACACACCAGACGCACTCACAAGGGAGGAGGGAAACCCAGTGCCGGCATTTGCCTACTCATTACGAAGAGCACCAAGGGAACCAACTGCATAACGTCTCTTCCGAAGGACGGAGCGCTAACTTGCGCGGTCTCCTCAAACCACAAGAGTAGAGAACGGGACGATCCCAAGTTGAAAAATCCGACCTCTGCCGGATTCAAACGTGGAACCACTGCGTGGAAGGCCAACGCTCTATCCACTCCTTCACAGCCATCCCGAGGGAGAGAGGCAAAAAGACGATATATCAAGAGAGATGAGGAAGAGAAAAGTGGACAATTTGCATGAAAACGGTAGGGACGGTGGAGAGAGAAGGGGCGAGAGTTAGGTGAAGAAATTGCCGGGAGAAGAAGTTTAGAGAAGCAAATAACTAAGAAGAGGGAGAGAGCGATAGAGATGAAAGAGTTATAGAAGGGGAATAAGGTGAGTGAGAACGAACGCAGAAAATAATGTAGAATCGAAGGAGGATAAGAGTGAAGAGGAGAGGAACGAGATGAAGAGGGGTTGGGAGGAGAAAAGGGAGGAGGGTCGAGGTGTCTCCGCCTTGCAACTTGTTCCGTGAGAGTTTAAAATTCTAGAGAAGGAGACGATTCTTTCCAGATTGCGTGGTGCAAGTCGGAGGGATGAGGGTGAGGAGGTAGTGGAGGTGTGGGAAAATTGCTCCCTAGGAGACGAGGAAGCGAAAGAATGAGAGGGTGAGGTTGAGAGAAAGAAAGAGAACTAAAGGCTTAAAGAAGACGCCGAGAGAAAAGGACTCGAAATTCCTGGAGTACGGGACGGGAGGATATTAAAATTTTTATGCTCCCTCCTTATAATTTAAGAATTAATTATTATTCTTCTTAGAGGAGAAACAAGTCTACGTTAAATGCTAGGACAAAGAAGAGCGGAGAATTTTTAAGCTCTGTTTTTATACTCCATGAAAAGGGCGGATCTCAATATTTATTTTTAAATGCCTTATATTTGCCGTTATCTTTATTAAAAATATGTCGAAGTTAATTATGGCACTAAGCTTATTTTAATTATTTAGTTATTTTATTGCAGGGCCATAAGTTTATAAATGCTTTAGTCAATTTAAGTTTAGAGATATTTTGATGAAAGTGCGATCGCCTATACTGCACTCATCCATCTGAAGTTTTAAGGTGTAAAATGTACCCCTATTTTTGGTGTGATTAACTGATTCATTTCACTTTGATTTTATTTTAATGAAATGAAAACCGAAGAGGCAGGTTGGTAGATTTCTCTTTCCATTAATTTATATCCCTTTAGTAATAATACTAACATCCACGTCAATTGGTTTGCTAAGTAAAAAGCATGAAATTTAATATTCTATGTCTTTCTTATTGAAGCTGAACTTGTGCATCATATATTCGTATTCCGAGCGATATTTCTTACAATTTACGGAAGGTGATCTTAGGTAAATCTTATTTCCTTAATTAAGGAAGTATGGCAGAGAGACTGGTTCCCTTTCTATTATTCATACCGGACAATTTCTCACAAACTTATCCACGTTATAAAAAGAATTTTAAAAACAAATCATCAAACAACATTTAAATGTGCACAATTGCCATACAATGGTTATTCGCGCACTTAGGTCATATATCAGCCGTCATAAGTGGTACGTATCCGGTTTTCCTTACCTTTTAATAATTACTGCATACATTTGTGGTGTGAATTTGATTTTAGCCGTTAGGCTAGTTCGACAAACCTCTACTTAATTAAACAATATAAAAACATGCAATATTCATAGACTACATAGTTCTACATAGAGAAAATATTAGCAGTTTTATAGTATTTCAGATTGCTAAACTTATGGTTAATCGATGGCAATTCAAAAATTGCCTAAATTTAATTATAGTGATTATAGCTTTAAAGAGATGCTGTCGAAGACAAAAGATACACCTTTGAACTAAAAACAATGAATACCATTATAATGGATAGAAACATTCTTGAAAATTCACTTGAACGAAAATAGAATAGTTACGTAACACGTGAACACCAATTTCGAAAATAAAAGAAATTCGTTTGGATCCCTAGATGAAAAAAATTTATAACGGATTCATGGCGATCGGAAAAAGATAATGTTTCATTGACAACATTAAATGGATAATCGGAATAGGCCATAATGGTTGACGCGAAGTAGCTTGACAATGAATTAAGATATGAAATTGTACGTAGTAAGATTAGCTAGCGGTTGTCAGAGTCGAAGATAGAGGGAAATGGCAATGGCAAGAGCTGGTAGAGAGAATGTCACGAGGGTGGGATTTCAGGGGAAATGTAATAGGAAAGGCGGAGTAGAGACTGAATTGGGCGAAAGTTTATATGAATGAAGGCACACGAAAGAAAATGCATTGAATGGCTGAGAGGAAATTTAGGATTGAATATATAACAAAAGTTACAAAATGAAATTGCGAAGAAGAATGTAAGTACTATTACTTGATATACAGCAGATGCACGCAAGGTAAACTCAGACGAATGGATTTATTCTTTGTTAATACAGAGATTTTATGAGTTTAGTTTTTTTGTGTCATTGAGTTCAAAGGTCTCGATATTCGAAAGTGCCGGTAAATCTAACGGAAAACCAAGACTTTTAGACAGAGCAACTGCGTTTCAAAATTAACATAATTTTTGTGTGCTTTACTGCTGGGTCATATATTTTTCTTTCGATGTTGTTACTGTTTGAACTGCATTTTTACTTCATCGCCATTTTGCCAGAAAATAAATGAAGCTATACCCAAATCAAAAAGGTATGGATAGACTTACAAATAGATGGAGAGCGCTAGATGACGTGTAAATATACGGATTGATTTCTCTTAACTTGTTTACATCTATACTTGTGTGGTAAGAAAATTATTGCTAACATATTATAAATTTTAGCAATTTTCAATCGTCGTAATATATCCATATTAACTTAAACCTAAAGTTTGAAAATCCAAATAAAAACGTGACAATTATTAACTCTAATGTCCGAATAAATTTCAATGTAACCTTTTGAAGATGCCCACTTAGTGGGCGAAATGCATAGGGCTTACCCTACAATTTTTTTGGCTTAAGGAGTTTTATACAACTGTTCAACTTGGAGCCAAAGTGATTACGAGCTACCATCTACTGTTATATCAGCAATTCCGGCTTTTGTTTAGCTCTTCCGGTACTTGGCAAACGTGGGGGTTTGTCAATCTCACCTTTTCGTTTTTCCGTCAGAATTGGTTCTGCCCTTCTGTTCGGTTATTTGTTTTTGTTTTTATCTCTTCGACTTGGATTGGCCTTGTTTTATTTTGAGTGAATTTGGCATACCAAGATTTCACCCTTCTACTTTAACACCTACTTCGTTAGAACGTTTTACTGATACTTTGTTGTTTCTTCACCTGTCCACCGTATGTGATCGCGCCCTGCGATCTTCATTTTACAAGGTCACCAGCTTTGATGTGCCTTATATCTGATCGTTGGTTTATTTCCATTATTTTTACCACCAGTTTAACTTTTACCTGTACTTTTATCACCACATATTAAAATACACCATTGCCAATTTTCCTTTTGGCTTCAATCTTTAAGCAGCCGCACATTTCACACCTCCAATTGAGGTATTTTACGATCTCATCGTCGATTTTTTAAAATTTGTTTTAATAACTTTTATTACCCTTGGATTTGTTCATACCCCCCCCCCCCTTTTGTCGTCTTTCGTTGGTCCTTACATTGAAGTTTTTACAACTTGTGTTGCGTTTCTACTGTTTTTCACGTCCCCTACTCTTACACTTTTGACATGTCATCATATAATGATAACTCATTTTTTACGTTTTCGACTAAGGATTTAAACCGCTTCCACAATTTACATACCAGAATCAACAATATAGCAGCTGACATTAAATTCTTGAAAGCTTGTAGACGAAATAAGGTCATCCCTAATTTCATGAACGTCTTTTCAAAAACCAGGAACGACCATATTATGACCAAAGATAAACAATTAGCCTTCAACAAATGGTTCCAATTAAAAATTAAGAATCTATACGCCAAAAGGAGTTTATTAGAAATATCGGCTTACGATTTACACCTAAAAATAACAAATAAATTAAATAACGTTGGCTTCGAACTTTGGAATAACTTTGAAATTAAAATGCACGAGACCAATTCTCATAAATATCACACCAAATCATTAATTTTAGACAAAAAATTAAATATCCTTAAACAAAAACAGATTGGCCATACACAAAACATAGCTAATCAACCCAATCAAATCTCACAAAAATTTGAATTCATTGAAAACATATCCAAAACTTCTTTTTCTCAGGAAGAATTGTCTTTACTAAATATGGGTTTGAAGTTTGCATTACCACCTAGGAAGCTACCTATAGACGAACTCATTACTGACATTGAAAAATCCATAGAATTTTTCGATGAAAATTCAAAAAATTATATTAGACAAGCTTGTTTATTACAATTAAAAGATAACCTGAACAAGCCTACTAAGATTCATCATAGTTATAGTAACTTCCCCAATACCATTAAAAAACTTAGAGTAAAAGATTGCTTTTACATCAAAGCAGATAAAGGCAACAAAATTGTAATTATGGACAAAGCACAATACTTTGATAACGTCCATGCCATGTTAAACAATGGACCTTATATTAAATTAAATAAAAACCCTTTAAATTCCATGATCAATAAAACCAAAGCCATCATCAAAGGATGTAAAAATATCATAGACAAAAAATTAAGTTTCAAATTAAATACTTCCAACCCTAACATACCTAAACTTTATTGTCTCCCTAAAATCCATAAGAACGACAACTCTATGAGACCTATTGCATCAGGGATCAACAGCCCTACTTACAATTTAGCTATTTGGCTAAACAATGAATTTAAACATATGTCATTCCTTGACAAACACTCAGTCATTAATTCTTATGATTTGATCAACAAATTAAAAAATACAACCATCAAAGAATCAGAGATTTTGGTCTCTTTCGACGTGAAAAGTCTTTTCCCCAGTGTACCCCTAGATGAAACATCCCAAATCTTTAAATCTCTTTTATTAAACCAAAATTTTACTGTTGAAGTTGTCCACGAATACTTACGGCTCACTAACTTATGCATGCAACAAAACATTTTCAATTTCACAACGAAATTTATCAGCAAACACAAGGTACCACCATGGAAAATCCTTTATCCCCCTTTTTAGCCAACATATTTATGTCACATTTTGAAAAGACTTGCAAAGACAAATTCCATTATTTTCCTGAATGTTGGTTTAGATATGTTGATGATATTTTTACAATTTTTGATATAAAAAAACAAAAAGTAGAAGACTTCGTGGATCAATTAAACAACTTATATCCATCCATAAAATTTACTTTTGAACTTCAAGAGAACAATACTTTACCATTTCTGGATTTACTAATCATCAATAACCAACAACAAATAGAGTTTGATATTTACAGGAAACCAACACATACTGACAATTATATTCCAAATAACTCCTTCCATCCCATGAATCAAAAAACAGCTATTTTCCAATTCTTAACACACCGATTGTGCAACATCCCCCTTAACAAAGATAGATATGTTCAAGAACTCAAACATATAAAACAAACTGCAAAGAAACTTGGTTTTGATCCCAATTTAATCAATAAATTAATAAGGAAACACAATCTTAAAAAAACGTTGTCCAACTCCACCACTTTCAAACTTGACAACAATAAAGCCAACAAATATATAAAACTACCGTATTGTCCCATATTAAACAGAGGCTTGAATAAAATTTTCAAACATGAGAATTGCACAATAACATACACGGACCCACATAGTTTGAAAAATTTACTAGATAGCACTAAGGACAGAACGGAGAATTTGAACAAGTCCGGAATTTATAAAATACAATGTTCACATTGCAATTTAATGTACATAGGACAAACTAGACGTAAACTAATAACACGATTTAAAGAACACTTAGCCCATTACAAACACAATCGGTTTGAGAAATCAAGTGTAGCCACTCATATCCTCGAAACTGGACATAGTATACACATAGAGGACTTTGAACACAGATACTGATTTTAACAAAACTTTATACAAATTGACCGAACTTGACGCATAAAATTCTTTTCGTCCCTCATTTGTTTTTCGTTCTTCGTTTTAAATCTCTCCTCTAACTTTGTCGCAGTTGAACCTTGTTCACTGCCAAGGCAGGTTCTCCCCTGAAGATGCCCACTTAGTGGGCGAAATGCATAGGGCTTACCCTACAATTTTTTTGGCTTAAGGAGTTTTATACAACTGTTCAACTTGGAGCCAAAGTGATTACGAGCTACCATCTACTGTTAACCTTTTAATGATTAAAAAAATATTAATTTCCGCATGCAAGTTATAGTGATCGCTATTTTAAGAATGCAAATTTTTCATGAATATAAAATAAAACATGAAAACAAAAAGACATTACGAATTTATTGGGTGGATACTGTGAAAAGGTAAAGGAAATTGTTTTCAGGAGTCAATTATTACCTTCTATTGAGATGTAAAAATTACGAAAGTTTCTTACATTATTTTATCGAATTAAAATCTTGTTTCGTTGAATCAAAGCCAAGAATAAGAACGCTTTTTAAAATTTTTATCGATTACGCTGTATTATTCTCTTGCAATTTATAGAAATGATTTGCGAAAGGAATAGATTATACCAGATAAAACGACTTATCAAGAGTGACGGCTAATTCAACTTAGCCTTCGGCTGTGTTTGTCCCTGTATGTGCCTATCTCCCCTTTTCTCTTTCTATCTCTCGCTTAGACCGTAGTTTTCCAGACAACCGCCAACTGTCTTCCTTCGCCGTCCCTCCCCCACCCCCTCCAGATCCGCCTCCTAGCAAGGAAAGGTGTTGAAAGGTCTCTGCCCCCCATTCCGCATGATCGCCTCGGTCACGCCTCCATAGGGTTTCGGAAAGGAGGCGAACCACCGACCGAATCTTAACGCTATTAAAGCTAGTTTTATAGGGGAAGAACCCCTTTAAAAAATGTTTTTGACGTATTGAGGTCTTTTAAGGCAATGGTTCGCAAAACGTAATGTTATTATCGAAATTGGGTTGACCTATATTTTGTTATTAACTGAATAAAGATGCGACAAACGTTTGTTTGATGGGCAAAAAAGCATTTAATTACATTTTGACGGCCATGCGCCGGAAAGAACACAAGAATGTTGAATCGGTTGCATAAGCTACAGGATGCTCAATTTTACAGTAAAATATTCAGATATTATAACTAAAAGTGATTGGTCCTATTTTAATACGACTCGCAGATATTTAAATATTTTACGTCATTAAAATTATTTATAGCTAAAAGCAAAATTATCTTATAAGTTTGTATTTCAATCAATAAACACCCGTTCTTTCTTGGATGACATATTTATTTGGTGCACGTTATAGTACAGCTTTGAATGGACACGTAAAAATATTTTTAAGTCTATAAATCATTATTAAATGAATTTTAACTATAGAACTTATGCAATATATCATCTTTTGCGGACTATTTTTTGATAAAAATTATACTGTACAAAAATAAAGGGTAGTTTATTCTTGGTGATTTTTAGAAACTTTTGATTTACTCAAAAATGGCTCTAAGGAACTTGAATAAAATCATTCCAAATGTAGAACCTGGTGTCACAAATAATACTACGTAAGCCATATGCCTCAAAAATCACTAATGTCGTCCAGTGACATTAACTGTACGCTAAGCTACCTTAGCTCAGTCCTATGACGTCACGCCTCCGGCTCAATCCATTCAAAACCTTAACTACAGCCTAGACGGTTAAACTAAATTGAATTATATCTCATATTTGTGGATAATATCATTCTTAATAGATACTCTGAAGAGATGAACGATGTTACTAAACTTTCTTCTTGGATATTTTGAAACAAAATTCAATTTACTCAAAAATGGCAATAAGAATTAGGATTAAAATCTATCCAATCGTACAGCCAGTTTTGTTTTGTACTATTGTAAAAAGGAGAGAAGGCTTAAAAAATAATTTAGCAATAAAACTTTCGTTTATTACAGCGGTTGGGATATTATAAGTTTATGGATTCTAAACTACGAAAGAGTTTAGTCGAAGAAGGCTCACCTTTATACGTAATTCAGACTCCTCTACCTTTATGACCAGCCAGACCGATTTTTTTATTCACAAAATGTCACTCTTTTACGGGCAATAAAATCTTTGAGCCTTCTTTTTCCCGCTACGTTCGACACAGTTTCAAAATGGCAAGGAGATTCCTTTACGTCATCCTTTATTCTGAAAAGGCCATTCGCCTAGAAATGGCGCGGAAGCCTTCACAAAAAATTCGGAGCTCAGCCGACTCTAAAAATGATTATTGATTCAAAGGATAATTGTCTTGAAGGACCAAAGCAAGTCTCTATACCGTTCTCATGTAAATGAAAGTGATTAAATCCTTGAAACCCCCGCAAAAAAGACGGAATTGGTTATAGGACATTTAATAAACGTGCCAATTCAATGTAGTAGTTACATTATTTTAATAAGTATACTATCTTTAAATGGTAGATATTTTTTCCGTATTATTTTCTAAAATAGAGATTTTCTCACTTTTTAAACAGAACAAACGTCACGCAGAGACAAATCTTTGTGGAATAGCATTACAAAGACTTGACATTCAAATAAAAATTGTATTTTGGAAAACATGCTCAACGATATACATTTTTAAGGTAACGATCCAAGTTTGGATATACTATGGCATCATCTGGTAAAGTTTTTGTTTTTATACCTGATGTTGCAATAGCATTATGAAGACAAGGTCTTATCAATAATTAGAATCTGAAGCAGGATTTTAATTAATTACATTTGCTGGTCTTCTTAATACCGGAAAAACATTTTACTACTGCAACGTAATAGATATTCAGTAATGACTTATTTGTTCTCCGATTCACGTAGATAATTTTTGTTAGGAATATAACATGTACTCCGAAAATTAATAGATTAAGGATGATCGTTTTCAATTATATTGTCCTCAAAAACTCATTTGCGTTTTATGAAGCACAGAAAATTTATTTCCAGTCGCCATGTATAGATACACACCAGATGCTGTGATAACGTTATAATTAACGTGGGAAGCCAAGGAGAGAAGGAAACATGTGTCGCTCTAGGGGTCGCAAAAACCGATAAAAGACTAGATATTGGACTAAACAGCATTGGCGGCCGCTAGCGAGGAGCTCAAACCAAAATTAAACAAGGAAGAGACGAAAGGAGGGGAAGGAGATGGGAGAAAATGCATAGAAAATTAGAGAAGGCCACTAACAAAAAGGAAAATCGAATGGGAGCTATGGCTGAAGGCAATGGTGAATGCAAAGATAATGTTGCGAGTAAAAGTGAATGTTTATTTCAGCGAGGGAGACAAAATGAATCCGAGTAAAGAAAGAATTATTAATGAATCTACTCTCACTTCTCCAAGACTGAATCGAGTAAATTATTTATTTCTGAGTTAACAAGAATGCAGAGATTTACTCCGCGTTGGTGCACATTGACGTACCAAATGCGTCCTTTGTGTCTCGGAAAATAATTCAATTAAATAATTTGATTTGCGATTACAAAAATGAAAGATAATTCTATATTGAGAATTTTGTAACGCTATTATAATTCAACGTAAACATCGGATATTCTAACTTTTTAAAAAGGGCAACAAGTGGGAACCATTGTGAGCTGTATGTTCATCATTGACTGGATCACGTGTGGCCAAACCTGCACACCCTCAGAGCCGCATATGATAATTTTCCTATGTTAGAGAGCCGCGAGACACTTTTCGCGTACAATAATGTATGAACAGTAAACATAACTTGTATTCGAAGCAATACAGAGATACTGCATCTCCCTTAAGCATCCCCAAAACGTCTTAGTCGCACCGCGTTATTGCATTCTGGCGTGATAAGCTTAGATACGCCCTTGAGTGTAAATGAATAAGAGCCGCACGTTAAATTAAAAGAGCCGTATGTGGCTCGTGGGCCGCATTTTGGCCACCCTGGATTAGATACACGTAAAACATTATCTAGGCCCTTATGGAACTTGATGATTCTCATTGGTCAATAAGGACCAAAACGGCGTTCGATTGAAAAGTGAGGGTTTCCCATAACAAGCCTCATAAAAATAGTCCATGTGATTCGAAAATCGAACAGATATAAACCATCTGTACATCCGTTTAATGTCCTGTATAAAAAGTCTAAGATATTTGCGATACAGCGCCATATTTGGAAATTCTCTTTACGCATAAATGCATATGTAGTCGACTATAAGTTCCAATTTCTTGAATTTGAAGAAAAACTCCTGGATTTGAAAAAGTTCACTGGCTTAATCGCAGTTGGTGAGCAACAAACACACAAAACGCTTGTTTGTTTGTTAATCTAAGTGACGTGCTGCGTACTCTAAGTGTGTATTTACGCCACTATTTAACACGTCTTACACAAATTTTCTCCTTTTTCGGGCTTAATTTCTTTCCTGGCTTTCAATAATTTTTCGAGTAAATGTTTTAACGTCGTATATCTCTAAGAAGACGTAATCGTCCTCCAAAAGATATAGATTGCGATTTATTATCACAGGATGTAAAGAAAACATATCTGTAGCAATGAGACACATTCGGTCCAACTGTGCTCATTTCATCGTGATAAATAAACGGGGAGTTTACGAAACCATTTTAACAGCGCACAATTCCATCGTTCGCCTTAAATAAACAGAAATTAGTGAAGAATATAGTCACACATGCACCATTTTTGATCATATCTCCGATCAGTTAAGGCCTCTTAACAACTAAATATTCTGCCTTTACATGATGTTGGATAACTAAATGCGCCGCATAAATGGGCGGAGGCTTTAGATGTTCCTTGATGGTTTTTTAAAAATAAACCGCTTGAAATCAGTGGGATTTATGAAATAAATTCTCGTGAAACATCCGTCAAGGCCACACAGAATCCTCTTTTATCACTGTAAATTCTTAATCCCGAATAGCAGAAAATTCAGCAATATTATTTCAACCTGCCACTCCCATATCTAAAAGATTATTTGAGAGAAAATAAAATTACTCGAAACGTTTCATGGAAAGATCCTTGCCGGAAACAATGTGATAAAATGAAACTTGGCTCCCACAAAATTTTCTCTCTATTTACCAAGAAAGTAGGTATTACAGAACAAGAACGAATTAAAGTGACTCAGAAAATACATCACGACAAAGGAAAAAAGAAAACGAAGGAAAGAAGAGGATAAAAGAAATGACGAGAAGTTTTGTTTGTACGGAATTTCTGGCTAATTACCCTCTTGGATTATTATAACCATAACTTCTTAAACACCGAACGCACTCGCGAGGGAGGAGGTAAACCCGGTGCCGGGCTTTAGCCTACTCTTTACGAAGAGCACCAAGGGAATCAACTGCTTAACGTCCATCCCGAAAGTCGGAGCGCTGACTTGCGCGGTCTCCTCAAATCACACAAGCAGGGGACGGGACGATCCCAGGCTCAAAAATCCGACCTCCGCCGGGTTCAAACCAGGGACCGCTGCGTGGAAGGTTAACGCTGTAACCACTCCGATGTCTCATTCGATGGTTTTGCCAAATTGATTAATTAATAGCAAAAAAATTTCCGACCACTGGAACGCCAGAGAAAGTGCAATAGGGACGTTCATAACAATTTATAAACATTAATGAGACAAGGTAAGGCTTTCGAATATTTTTATGCGGGAGAAAAATAACATTCTAAATATTGGTTTTAAATTAAAATGGAACTACGGTTAGTATAGAAAGTAATTATAAATGTGATGTAATTGCATGTATTCCTATTTTTAGAACGTTTTCATAATAGAAACATGATGATCCAAACAGAATTAACGATGCCTACTTTTCATATAATTTTTTAATATATATATATATATATATATTAACTTAAGGAAATGAAAAGGTAGTGATGAGGGTGGCAACAAGGTGTTAAAGGAAGCCCAGCGGACACTTACCAAGTCGGGGACCAAGATGGCAGGCTGCTGGGGGCGTCGAAGAGACACGTTGAAAACACAAACACAAAAAACACAAAAAAACACGCAAGCTTATCGGGTCTATGCCCTTCTTCAGCGATAGAGTAACTGAGAGTGATATATATATATATATATATATATATATATATATATATATATATATATATATATATACACACTTTAATAGCTTTAAAATCACCGCGGATGAGTTGTTCTTTGTGTTCCCAAATTTTATAATTCAGTAGTACTATAAAATATTACAAATAATTTCCAATGGAAAACTAAATTTATCACGCGTATTTGTGTGAAATATAACGTATGTACTATGTACTAGACTATACCGGATCCGAGTCCAACAATAGTCGTTGCAATGGCAACACTCTCGTAATGAGTAATAACGCCCGTATTTATCGAAAATTCGAAGAAATACGATCAATAAGCAAAATTCTGTTAAAAATTCAAATTTTCTTTTTTTTTCAGAAAATAGTACAAATCCCGCTCCGATATAACAATTCTCAGTTATTTTAATGTGTAAGAGAAAATTATCCTGCACGATGGATTTAAGATTTTCCATGTAAATCAAATGGAAAGGATATTTCCTGGAATCGAGCCCGGAACTTTCAATCTTCGAAACAAAAAAATTACCTTTGGGAACTCGGACCCAGTAGCTAGAGATTTCCACAAAGTATCATGAAAACCGATCTATTGGTTCAAAAGTTAATGGGAAGGACGGTCAGACACAACAACGAAACTATAAGCCTATTTCCATTTTGTAAAGTAGGCTAAAAAGTGCATATGTGATCACTCTGCCTGTCAGTCTGTGGACAACAACTTTTTTGTTTTAAGAGATATTTGGGAAATTCTTTTTAACTTAGGTAGCTCATACAAATCCACTACGTTTTCACAGTTTAAACTTTAACGATAGTTCATAGATTTTACCCTAGATGGCGTCAATTTAAAAAAAATTGAAATTTTGAAGTGGTATTGTATCCAAACTACTGAAGACAGAGTGAAATTTTTACGGATAGGAAAATTCTAATGAGGATCTACATTCCAACGGTACGCGTTCTCCTCTTTTCATAGGAGGCAAAACAAAAACCTGAAAAAGTTTGCTCTCATCCCTTGCGTAAAGATGTAGACGAGCAACTAATCTGTCCACCAAACATGGAATGGTATTATGACATTCAAAGAAGCAAATTTAAATTCATTAATTCAGTTGTTATATTCAAATTCTAAAAGTGTGCTTTAGAATTGAATATCTCACCAGTGCTCACGAGAAAAGTACGCTTTCTTATTATTCAAAACCATTTTAGAGGATTATTTGTAAATGAGCTGAAGATATTTCGCAATGACAATACACCCCATCATTTGATCCCTTCATAAGTCCGAGTACTCAGACCCAAATCTAGCTATTTTGAAAATGCAACTTCCCACACCGTAATTTCGGGAATGACTGAAAATGGCTTGGGCGTGACGATTAAGAAATCTAGGAGCATCCCGAAAGGGGCATAGGGTGTGGCAGCCAGGGGCAGAGTAAATTAAACGGCAAAAGCTAGTGAGAAGGGAATAGGAAGGGCAGAGAACGAAGGACAGGAAAGGAGAAATAGCGAGAAACAGAGTGAGAACGGGATGAATTGAGATAGAAGATTGGACCAGTTGGAGGCGTAGGTTAGGCACATCATTCTCCCTAATCACGTTGCATGACCGTATATCGCGACGCATGGGCGTGAGGCGTTTCCATCCCTCAGAGGAAAACGGTTTTGGGACGGAATCCGGATGACGTCACGAGGGAATCGGTCCTTCGTGCGTTAGGGGAGAGGGAGATGGAGGTGAGGGAGAGGGAGATGAGGTGAGGAGAGGGCAATAGGAAGAGGAGTAAGGTCGGGTGGATGAAAGTTGGGATCCTCGCCTGAGGGTGGCGCTGGCGGCTGTCGGGTTCGGTTGAATACGGGAATCTGGATGGATTCGGAGAGAGGCGAGGTGGGGTTGGGGGAGGATGAAGGTTTGCGAAGGAATAGTGAAGCTGGATAGGTTGCGTAAAGTGGTTTGGGGGAACGTCGGGGGGAGGGAGAGGGGGAGGGGAGGGGGGCTAGTCACGTGATACGACGCCTTGAGTGAGATGAGATTGCCGCGCGTGTGGCGCAGGCAGTAGGGTGGTAGGCGGTAGATAATTAGGAATGCTCCCTTCCCCTCTTTCCGTTCTCGCTACCCACGGAGGCTGCGATGGCGTGGGAGGGAAGTTGTATTAGATACTGAAGAAAAAGCGTGGATTTGAGGGAGATTCGTCAAACTTTTTCTGTCTTCATTACAGTCCCACTCTCTCTCTCCTCTCTATCTCCCCATTCTATCTCCCCTCTCTATTTCCCCTGTCTATCTCCTCCCTCCCTCCTTTCCCCTCACTTTTCCACTCTCCTCTATTTCTCCTATCTCTTTTTCTCTTCTCTCTCTCTTTTCTCCTCATTTCGTATATTAAGATAAAATTTTTATCTATAAAAAAGAATATTTTATTTAAAAAATTTAAATGAACTTTCCCTATTTAAATTTTATTTAAACTAATTACTTCTGTAATTATTATCTATATATGTATGTGCACGTGTATGTAAACATAGATTTATATAAATATATATATATATATATATATTTATTTATAATCTCTTTCGTTGTAAATATTATTCTGTCGATTAATAATGCTAATTTTGAGTAAAAGTTTGTTATTAATGTTTATCTCAAATATTTCTATCCTTGTTTAGTTATTCTGGTATCAATTTATGCTATAATCAGTTAATCTACATAACCTAAATGTAAACAAATTTAAAATGATTACGTGAAAGAGGGAGTTACTCAGCCTCACCCTCGCCGGTAAAGACATTTTTCTTTATTTATCCCTCTTTCCCCTCCCTCTCTCTCTCTCCCCCTCTTAATTCCCTCCCTCTCTCTTCCACGTCCTCTTTCCATCTTTATCCCTGTCTTTCTCTTTTCGCTCGACAATGGGACAAGCATTTTTCGGAATAAAACGGATTAAAAAAAATAACATCCTCTTTTCCGCTCTCATCTGATCTCATTAATCTCTCTCACCATTCAACCTTAGTCGTTTCATTTTTTTCCATACAACGAAGCGAAAATATCCGATTTTTTCCCGCTCCTTCCGCCTGTCACGTATTTCTGTTTTCGCTCGCGCAGCGTTAAAGGCATTATTATTCGAGGGGACGAGGTTATTTTGACGATGTCCGCGGCGCGTGGGATTCCTGCTTTCGGAGATATTCACTCGCGCGAAAAATACAAAAAAGCGCCGAATAAATGTTCCTCCGATTTGTACTTAAAAGAACTTCGCAGAGGAAATGCTTGATGAAGTTACGTCAGGTATTTTTAATTTGAACTACTTGTTTTCTGCAACCGCAAAAAATATACGCTCATACTTCCAGTAGGAATGATTTTATAGCATAATTAAGACAGAAAATTCCACGATTTTGCATAAAATATTTTCTGCGGACAATTAAAGGGTTTGATGTTGACCATTAATCGCGATTCTTTACAAAACTTTGCTTAATGCAACGCTGCATCCTTTTTTGTTGCGTTTTAACGTCAAGTAATACATTAAAGCTGAAAATAGCTAATTTTTATCACTCTATTACCATTAAAATAATATGTAGTGGGAGTGTATAATGTGGGATAATTACTCGATTTACTAAATATAAAAGTTTGTTTGAAAAAATAGTTCATGATGGTAGTTGAATATCCAGAAGAATTCCTAAATTTTATAGAGGTTATATAGTAATTATCATTAATGTTATTGAGGTAGATTTATCCAAGTTAAAATTAATTTCATTTTGAACATAACATCTGGTTGGATCTCTTTCAATCAGAATCATCGTCAATTTTCTCTCATGTAACTCAAAATGTTTCAGCTAAAATCTTCCAAAATTAATGCTTTCCTGAAAAAAGGAATAATGAAACTTTATACTTTTCAACAGTTTCAACACCAACAACATTAAAAAGCAACCTAATGAAACACTTTAGGTTAATTAATCGTAAATTTGATAAAGTAAAACTAATAAAATTAATTTCGTCTCCATAAAGTTAATTGGGAAAATTTTAAAATATACAAATAAATAAAAAACTAATCACATGTTAGGCGACGAGCTTACCAAAGTTTTAAATATTCATTTTCTATGAATTTTGCATAGGTTTCTGACCCGAAATATAATTAAATCCCCGAGCAAAATTAAAAAAAATACCGCTTCGAACTTATCGTCGATTGGACTCGTGTCATTTTTTTCTAACGAAGCCGTTCTCTCGTTCCCTCCTTTTGAGCCGGACAGAGGTGATTTAATGTCAAATATCCACGAGAACCTGTAAGAGTTCCTACGTACGTCTTTCTACGAAAAAGAAACAAAACAAAAATCCCTCACAGGGTCCAACTCCGCTTCTGAATTAATTTTTTCACTACCCACCCAAAACTATTCACTTATCGCTACGGACCATTTATCCTGGATGAGAACGACTTTAATTTTTTTTTTCAAAATATGACCGAGACCATGAGATAGCTAAAGGGGTTCTTTTTTCGAATGAATCACGTCCTCAGAAGGGAAAGAGAGATTAAGAGATAAATGATACCGAACGCGGAGATGGACTCTCCGAGGCGATAAGAGCAGCGGGACTTCTCCATTGCGGCATAAATCAAATTATTATACCATTGTATCTCAATGATGTATTTTACCTCGCGATTTTTGCAAAAGGCGGAAATAATACACCCTGTATTAAGAAGCGAATAATGTATGTTTTCCTTCTTTCTAAAAATTTCTTGATAACAATCGTTTGCAACTTAAAATAAAACTCTTTCCCGAGCGAAGTCGGGCGTTTCTGCTAGTTCAGAATAAAGAGCTGTCGGCAGTGTTGAACCCAGGCATTGTTGAACGAGAGGGAAAATTAAAACTTCGGGTGTATTTTTTAAATAAAAATTATTTTAAAGTTTGAAAGACAAAATTAGTTTTTGATTATGGTTATAAAAATAACACATTAAATTCAAATCACATTGTAGCAGGTATAATTATAAATCTTACATGACATTTCAACGGCCTATTACTAGAAAAGTCTTTGGAATGCGTAATACGTGAATATCAAACAAATTATTAATTCGCATGTATATAATATAGTATAACTCACAGAATTGAATATATGACTCTATAAGAAAACGCTTTAAATTAAACTGAGTCGCCTTTGTTTTTTCTTAGCCTATATGTCGATATTTTTGTCTATTTAATCTAGTTGGCAACTCATTGGATCCCTCGATGGCAATTTTCTTGCAGTCCAGTAGAGTTTCCTGACCCATTCTCTTTCTTAACTACGTCTTGAGTCTATTCATTGTACTGAATGAGCGTCCAGTACTCGCACTAGACACCGGAATGTAACATAGCTATAAGCACAAAATCTTCAGTTCCGCATATCCAATATTGGATTTTAAAATTAATTCTAAAGGTTCTTCTTACGGCTTCAGTTACGTGCTTAAATGGACGAATAAGATTCCACAATGTATTCGTTTTGTGATTGGTCGAAATTAACACTTGATGTCACTTTCGACATATCAACATCATATTCTCTATTTAAGAGAGCAGTAAAATTTCTTTACATAAAATAAAATTTTATAATTTTCCTCGGGGAGGAATTTTATTCCACAGAGGGTGAAAATCTCTCCCGGGCACTCCATTGGATTGAACACTGGCTGTCGGCAATGGCGGATTCTCAAAGATGTTTGCGATTGCCCCTCCCCTCCCCCCAACTGGGAAGTTTCCGGATCCGCCTGTGCTCTCACAGACTAATATTTGTGCACAAATGTATGTAACCTTATATGTGTGTATGTGCATTAATGTTTGTTTATGAGAGATCTAAATGCCATAGACGCCCTTGTTAAGTTCTGATAGAAAATTTTTAAATCTCTATTTAAATAAGAGATCGCTCTAACAGTTCATGTCATCGAGACATTTTAACCTTTGAAAATCGCATATAAATCTTGTTCTTGACCAGAAAAAACGCTTGTAATAGTAATCACAGATACCTTAAATGTAACTCAGAAAAAAATTGGGAAGGCTGCCTTTTAAATAAGAAAAAACGGACCCGATCTATTCAGAGCTATACCCAAATAGGAATGACCCGGCTAGGAAAGGCGTGTAAAACGTTTTTCACGAAAAGGATATGAATTTCGAAATTCTACTTGAACTCAAAAACGCTTTTATGAAGGTAATCTAGGGTGTTCTATCTGCGCCATAAATTTGAAAACGAAAACCCTAGAACAAGAAAAAACTGAAAAACCTCTCCCATTATTCATCTCGCCTAGGATATTCTCCGTTGAAAGGTTAGATAAGCGTATTTCTCGGAAAGAGTTCACGCGGTGATTACGAAGGAACTATTCCTTCTCTCATTTTTGAGAAATGCATTTCCACACCGATTTCTCGATGAAAATCTTAAAGCGCCTAATGTTTAATAAAAAGTCGCCACAAATGAATGCAACAAAAATTCTTATAATAATTTCCATTTGTGAAAATGTTTTCATAAATTATTATGTTTCATATTTGTCCCGAGGAAAAGAAGCGTTGCGTCATCATTTTTACCTAATGAAAATTTCAGAAAATTTGGAGGATCCACCTGGTAAAATGTTTCCGCGTTTTAATATCACAACTTGTAAAAGGGTTTCCAAAAAAATATTCATACGATGTGTATTAAGGACATATATTACCTTTTCTGCTACAAGAAATAGGCAAAAAACATACAGATTGAAATTTTTAGTGACGAATTTGTTAACTCGAGGCAAAATGATGCTTGCATGAAAGAGAGAAATAATTCCGCATTCTTTCCACCCCAGCATTCCAATCTTTACTTTTTTAATTCTAACCAACTTCACTCCTTTTTTTCTTCCACCTCCGAAAAATCCACATTACGTTCAAAAACTCCCTACTACTCTCAAAAAGGTCTCCCTCGCAATTTTCGGAAGCCCAACATCCTCTTCGCCTTCACTACTCCATTCTCTCCTTCGCTATCTCTCTCTCCCTCACTACTCATCTCAACCCTTCCCTTCCTCCTCCCTCCGCACACACACAACATGTTTCCTTTCATCTCCTTCCCTCTCCACCTCCATTTCGCCTTCTATCCCAACGCACTTCACTTTAAAACTCCTGCATTTTAAGACACCCTTCCTCTCTCTCTCTCTTCATCTCATCTTATTAACCTCCAGCACTCCTATACTCTGAGAAACGACCGACCAACCTATCACGGCTCCCCTTCCACGTCAGACCCTCTTCCTTCCTAACTCCTTTCTATTCTCTCATTCATTACCTTGCCCTTCCGTCCCCCTCACTTCTCTCGCTCACGCACTCCACTTCTTCGTCTCGCGCGCTTAAAAAAGCTTCAATTTTTTCGTTCGATGGTCTCTTTATTTTTACCACCTTACTTTCGGGGAAAAAATCTCGCCTTTCTTCCTCTATTTAATTACTTCCTTTCTCCCTTTCTCTTTTATTTAACCCATTCTCTTTTCAGTTTCTTACTCTCTCCTCCTTTGCTCCCATAATACATTCTCTTCCTTTTCATTTCGGTTTGCACATTAACTCTGAAAACCTGCTTGATATTTGCACACATTAATTCTTTAGCGTCTCTTTCTAACTTTCTTAACTTTGGAGGAGAGGGGGGTGGCCGTTTCTTCTCATTTTTATTTCATACCCATTACCCATTCCTTTTTGTTTCTGAATTTATCCCCTCCTTCTTTTGCCAAATATCATCTTTTCTCTATTTCCTTGTCATTAATTCATACCTTTCCTTCTTCGAATTTAATATTTAATTCCTCAACTTTCTTTATTTCCTTCTCTTTTGTTAATGTATTTTCTACCTCTCGTCCGCCATTACGCCTTATACAAGGGCTTATATAGCTTTTATTTAGAATTCCATCCCCGGAGAGGTGGGTTGTGCAACGTACTTGCAAGGCATCTTTAACGATTTCGTGCAGCTTTTAACGAAAGCACGCATTATAAGTAGCCTTGGCAGTTTTCGAAGTTTATTTTTCTTAAAAATCGATGACTAAAATCGACGTTTATTTCTTAAAAAATCTACGACGAAAATCGACGTTTATTTGAATGCCGTTTAAATTTCTTAAAAAACCACATATCGAGTTTATATTTCTTAGAAAACAAGGAGAAATATCGACGTTTTTAAATACATTACATTGATTTTTATCTAGAATATTATATAAATTGAATTCCTACTACCGGATATTTGCTGAAAGTGTATATATAATAATTAGACCTCGTATGCCTGATTTTTTGTTGCTCTGAAGATTTTGGGTGGATGTGCCGTTCTTGACTTCAACCACGGTACAGCTAATTTTCCGGAATAAACCAGAAAGTTTATTTTACTAGTTGAATCGCCCCACTTGTTCACAAAATCTGGACCATTCGATAGCAAAATTAATGCGACCTTAATATAATGTACAGCCAAATAAATATATTGAAGAAAATGCCTTGCTGAGTAACAAACGACGATGAATGTAGAAATATAGTGCGAAATGCGAGTGCACTCAGAGGACTGATTACAGATATGACTTCCAAAAATATAAAGTTTATGTCAGTATGTTTGTCGAAACACTATAGCGATTTTTTTCAAACTGTGTGCCGTGGCACACTGGGGTGTCGCATTAGATATTTAGGGGTGCCGCGAAATACTTTGTTTAGTAAATTAATCAACGATTTGCATGTGTTGTTGAGTAATTAAGGCAATCATTTTTCAAAGGTCGTAATATCCATATCTCAAAATATATAAAGCTTGTAAGGTTCTGCGAAACTCTCTTTATCTTTGAAAGTGTGCCGCGGCTCAAAAAAGTTTGAGAACCAGTCTGCTTTAGGGACATCTGGAAATTGATACTCATTTCTCAGTTACAGAAAACCTTTTTCACCTTGAAGGAGATCGGAAGAAGACACAAGAAGCGTTTCAGGACTTTTGCGTAATTGGAATATGGCGGCTGATCATATCTTGAAAATGATCCAAAGCGCGTAGGAATTATCGAATTTTATCGAGATTAATTAGAGAGTTCAATAAACGCATTATTTTGTTTCGTATCGTACCCGTGCCTTTGGACCTTGCGGCAGCTATGTATGGGTCCTTAAACAATGAAATAAAGGACCCTAGAAAGCCAAGTGTAAGGAATACCGAAAGAAGTGTCGCTGTCTGGTATGACAAGTGCCGGTTTTCTTATCCGTTTTGGATCTTTGGAGCCATAATAAATTATGCCCTAATGTTATAAACCAAATTTAAAAACCATGTCGCACAATTTCGTAGAAAATTAGTGGTGAAAAATCGATACTTATCGACGACAATTCGTTTTCGTCGAATTTGAATTTTTTTTAGAAAATCGACGTTTATCGACATTTGACGGTTTAAATTGAATCCTACCAAGCCTAATTATAAGTAAATTTGAATGGCTTTGGCATTAAAATATAACTTTTATTACCATTTTAATGCTACATGCAGAGTAAGTATAAAAGGTACATCGAGATGTGGATACAAACAAGAAACAAATATAATCGTATTATAATGAAAATCGAATCAACTTTTTCAATAAGTATTCAAATCTTGGAGAAATATCATGGAAGAAACATAACAATTCTGGTTCTGGCTGCGAAAATTTCTTAAAATAATATTCAGTAATGACTTCCGATAACTTACACGTGCCGATTGGTGATCTAAGGCGTACTACTCTTCGTACATGAACTACCAATTTAAAAGTATTCTCTTGTAGCAAATCATGGTTTTTTCGGTTATTTCGCTCTTTATTGTTCTTCCACCGCATTATATTATATTTAGTATTTCCGAGTAACTCGGCGGGCCGCATTTAAAGTCGCGGTTGTTTCGATGGACGGCAGTCTACAATGGCTAGATGGGCCGCGACTGACTTTAACCAGTAAGAGATCGCGCGGTATTTTGTAGAGTTGCGCGCAGTCATTTTGACCACGCTGGAAAAATGTTTACCAGTTTAGAAAATAAAATAAATAGGAACAGTTCGCGAGTAGATTTATCAAATAAATTGTTGGTCTGCAAATAATTACGCAAGTACATCTCATTTCCAACGACTTTACCGAGAATTGCGATCCAAAATCCAGGTGCCGTCCTAGAGCGAGCGGAGAATAGGGTTGAAGAACTTATTCCGTGACGCGGGCGATAACGTCCCGCGAAACGAGGCATGAGGTTGGGCGCCATAGGCGGAGCCCCTAATAGTTGTATTATTAAACAAGTAGTACTGGAAAGAACGAATCCGCCTAAATTCATTTCAATACAATTTTAATATATAAAAATTCAACTTCAACTTCTCTCACCAAAGATGCCGTAAGAACCACAAAAGAACTCTCTGCACAACGGACTTTAGATTAACCATGTAAATCAAATGGGAAAAGAACTCACCCGGAATCGAACTCGGGACCTCTAAATTCGGAATATAAATTATGACCCGGAGGTAGTAGTATTACACCAAGTTTCATGGAAATCGGTCCATTCATGAAAAAGATGTTAGTGGGGGACACACATACACACGGACACTGAGGCGATCTCATAAGACTACTTTCCATTTTTTTGAAAGTAGGCTAAAAATGTGTTGTATCTAATCATATGGTGCTTTCTAAGTCTTAGGCGATCCAATTTATGATTTACAATTACAGGTTTCCCTCTCTTAATGCGGGTTCGTTTTATGCGAATTCGCTATTATGCGACAAAGTTATTGCTACCGAAATTTCTTTTTATGCGTCTTTGATTCTCTCGTATGCGGTTACACGGCCAGTGTAATACAAATCAAAGAAAGTTCTCCACTACACCACAAGGCGACTATTCAGTCTCTCAGTATCTCTTATGCTGTGCATATTAGTACCACAGTAAATAGATGAGAGTGGAGTGGATATTGTTTGAGCACACTTGAGAGGTTTTGTCTCTTTGCTCGCGGAACTTGCGTTGGGCTAAGGCAACCAACCCTCCAGCAATTTATACCTCCACTATTATGCCACTCACAACAGTCACCAATTGTGTTCGTCTGCTTCCTTTTATTGGCGAGTATAATTTAGTGTTAATTGTTTTAAGTTTGTATTTAGCGCATAATAAATCCTTATGGAGCGAAAGAAGAGCGTCTTGGTGGAGAGTTTGGATTGCTTGTGGATCGTATCCCTATCTTTCACATGTAAATATGGGTTCTGTTTATGCGAATTTGCTTTATGCGTCACTTTCCTGGAAAGCTACCCCCGCATAAAGAGAGGGAAACCTGTATATAGGTGTTACTAAACTGTAGTTATTGCTATATTACTCCAAGTTGTGACAATCGGGTGGTCTAAATACTAAACCTTGTGGCTTATTATGTATGTATATATGTAAAGCCGTTAATAATAGCATTTTTCTTAGACGCCCACTGCGCTTTAATTATTCTCAACAGAAGCCCTAAGCGTCGAAAGGCAACCCCTACAGCAGGAGCCCGGCTCTATCTCATACTCTTTATTTCCATTTTTACCTCATTTTCTTTCGTTTATTTTCCTTCATTTTCATTTATGGCCTCTACAAAACCATTGTTTACTTCTCATTTTATTATCGGCAGGATCTTAAAAGGTTAAAATATAAAAAATATATTACATTGGATAAATTGAAATGGCGAATACGTACAAGTCAACTGATTCAGAAAATAATATTTCCCCCGAACTCAATAACATTTAATTTTTACAGCAACGTCATCCAAAAAATAATTGCGGGAAAGTTCTCATTGTTTTTAAATTAATGTATTGTTCCTCATAAATTACGCGTTGGATTATAACGATTCATAAATCGGTTTCAAATTAGAAAGGGAATCGAAAGGTTTCTGAGAGAATGACTGTAAATAATCAAATGGGTGGCAATATATAATTCCTTGACAGTTACAGTGGCCGACAAATTGCTCTTCTCCTTTAATTTATTAACACTCACTTTCGACAATGATTTTTCCCCCTATTGTTCCCTAATGAACAGGTACCTTGTCACACCCCATCGATGGAAATAAATGTTTACAAAAAAACTTTCACCCGAGTATAATTTAATTTAACATGTTTATGAAATATTTCGCAGGCTTTAATTTTAGATTTGGAGATTTCTAATGATCATGATTTTTACTTAAATGGAGAATAGAGCAGCCCACTATGTAATATAAAGCAGTGGTTTTCCTCCTAATAAAAATTTCTTCAACGGCCAATGCTCTAAACCGAAAAGATTGGGCACCATTGCCCTTACTTTATTCCTTCACTACTCTCTCTCTTTCGCACTTTCATATTTAGCGATTACCGGTTCGATTTTGAAGATTTCCGACGGATGTCTTTCGATGAATGAAAATCAGCAATCTCCAAATGAGCTCAATTTCGATTGTAAAGTAATAATTTAATTTACATATGAAAGGTTTTAGATTCGGAATATATCCGGTTCACACGCTCAAGTTTTCCTCCTTTCCATTACCCGAGAGACAAACGCATTCAGTTCTCAGAGATCTTATCCTCATTTTGGTACTACTCCCCTTTTCCAGTTCTATCCAGACTATATTTTCTATCGCTTGATATGTTGACGTTCTTAATTTTGATATTTTTCTAGCCTCCCGTTCCCTGTTTGTATTCTTTTATCATCTCTAATCTCTACTACCTAATCTTTAAACCTTCCATTATCGTCATGTCGCTTCTTTCTGCTCTCACTTTTCGCTTCGTTATGCCATTTAAACTTCCTCTCGGCGTTAATCGCCACTTCTCTTAATTCCACGCCTTAATTCCTCCTTAAACAATAGCTCTCTCCAGAGCCACTTTACCCTTCACTCCCTTCGCTTTTCCCTTTTCTTTCCCTCCGCCTTCTCGCTGTTTCCCAACTTTCTATCTCATTCTTCCTCCTGCCCACTCTCCCTTCCTCCATCCCCATCTCCCTTCCTTTCTCTCCCACGCCCTCTCTTCTTCCTTTGTCTTTCTATTCCGTCTCCCTATCTCTCTTATCCTCCTCCCCCTCCCCCTCCTCCCCCTCTGCTTTCTCTTTCCTCACAATTTCTCCTTTCTTTTTCTACCCCCCTCCCTCTCTATTTTATGTATCATTAATGAATATTAAATGTGTATTTATCTATATTTCATATACTTAAATGTCATTATATGTATATTTATAACGGTAAACAACGATACTGTATTTACAATCCTTCCTACTGTACTTACCCTATATATTGTTGTAGTTTTACATTGTGATATATACACTATGTAGAATTTTTGCAGGTTTTTCACATCTCCCTTCTCAGTGGGTTTTCTGCATGGGTTATACTAGGAAGAACAAGTCTGTTTTTACCTAGGTTTTCCGCAAAAGTTTAAATATGTCTTCACATATATATTTGTAAGTATATTCTTATATAATGCTTATTAGAATACTTCTATTTTTTCATTATATTGACGAAGGTTAAGTGTAAGGATGGACCTAATGGTCCAAATTTTCCCCGAATAAAGACGGTTGTATATCTCTTTCTTCCTCCTACCCTTCCTTTCCATATTCCTCTCTCTTTCTCCTCCCGCTTTTTCTTCCTCTGCCTCTTTCTCTTCCTCTATCTTTATCCTCCCTAATTCTCATCCTTCTCCCTCTCCCTCCTCCCTCTTCCTCCTTCCTCTTTCTCTACCTCCTCCCCTCAATCCCTTTTCCTCATCCTCTCCCTCTTCTTCATCCCTCTTCCTCCTCCATCTACCTCATCCCTCTTCCTCCTACCTCTATCTCATCCCTCTTCTTCCTCCTCTTCTCCCTCCCCATTCCTCCTCCCCCTTCCTCCTCCCTTTTCCTCCTCCCACTTCTCCCTCTTTTTTTCCCTCTTCCTCCTCCTCTCTCTCTTTCTCCTCCCTCTTCCTCCTCCCTCTTTCTCCAACCTCTCCCTTTTCCTCCTCCCCTCCCCCTTCCTCCTCCCTCTTCCTCCTCCCTCTTTCTCCTATCTCTCCCTCTTCCTCCTCCATCTCCCTTTTCCTTCTTCCCTCCCCCTTCCTCCTCACTCTTCCTCCTCCCTCTTCATCCTACCTCTTCTTCCTCCCACTTCATCCTCCTTCTTCCTCCCTCTTTCTCCTCCATCTCCCTTTTCCTCCCTCTTCTTCCTCCCTCTTCTTCTTCCCTCTTCTTTCTCCATCTTCCTCCTTCCTCTTCCTCTTCCCTATTCTTCCTCTCTCTTCTTCCTCCCTCTTCTCCCTTCCTCTTCTCCCTTCCTCTTCTTCCTCCCTCTTCCTCCTCCCTCTTCCTCCTCCCTCTTCCTTCTCCCTCTTTCTCCTCCTTCTTCCTCTTCCCTATTCTTCCTCTCTCTTCTTCCTCTCTCTTCTTCCTTCCTCTTCTTCCTCCCTCTTCCTCCTCCCTCTTCCTTCTCCCTCTTTCTCCTCCTTCTTCCTCTTCCCTATTCTTCCTCTCTCTTCTTCCTCTCTCTTCTTCCTTCCTCTTCTTCCTCCCTCTTCCTCCTTCCTCTTCCCTATTATTCCTCTCTCTTCTTCCTCCCTCTTCTTCCTCCCTCTTCTCCCTTCCTCTTCCCTCTTCTTCCTCCCTCTTCCTCCTCCCTCTTCCTCCTCCCTCTTCTTCCTCCCTCTTCTTCCTCCCTCTTCTTCCTCCCTCTTCTTCCTCCCTCTTCTTCCTATCTCTTCTTCCTCCCTCTTCTTCCTCCCTCTTCTTCCTCCCTCTTCTTCCTATCTCTTCTTCCTCCCTCTTCTTTCTTCCTTTTCCTTCTCCCCTTCCTCTTTCTCCTCCCTCTTCCTCTTCCCTCTTTCTCCCTCATCTCTCTTTCTCTTCTCTTCCCTCTTTGACCTCCCTTCCCTCTTTTCCTCTCTCCCTTTCACTATCCTTTCCTCTTTCCCTTCCTTTCTCTCTCCCTCTGATTGCCCTCTTCTTCTGCCTCTTTCTTTTCCTCTTAACCTCTCCTCTTCCATCCTCTTTCCCTTTCTTTCTCGCTCCCTCTGATTCTTCCTTTACTTCCCTTCGTCTTCTCTCCCTCCTTTCTCCTTTCTGCAATCCTCTTTATTTCCCTCTCTATCTGTTTCCGAGCAATCTCGAATCTTCCCCAGCCCTAAACCTGCGTCTACTTTCTCCTCTGTTCCATTCAGAACGTACATCTCTTTTCCAGCTCCTCCTCTCTTTAAATCGTTCTTCAGACCTCAATCTTCCTTTTTTAAGCCCCGCGGTAAAAATCAGCGCCATCAAATCCCCTCATCTCCGCCTTTTCTGCTGCTCTACTCCCTTTCTGTCCTCTGCCGACCTTTTGCTCTCTCACTTTCTCCTTTTATCCATCTTGGTCTCCACTTCTCCATCCCTATTACTCTATCACTCTCTCCTCCTATGCTTCCGTATTCTTTTCCCTCTCTCTCTCATCCTCACACGCTGCTTTATCTGTCCTCTTTTATCTTTACCTATACTTCATGCCATTTTCCATTTAACAATGTAACCCCTCCTATCTCTTCTCTTTCTCCTTCCTTCTTTTAAGTCCGCTCGCGCATCCCGAGGATTTTTCCGCGATGAATGTTTTTAGGCATTGAATTTTACGTTTCATTAGGTTTAATCCTCCAAAGGAGGAAAGCTAACGAACTATGAAAGCGTTTATAGGCCATTAAAAATTAAGCGAGGAGTGCGCAGGTAGGATAAGGAGGAATATTCTACCGAGTAATATATTCCGGCTGCCATAAAAAATAAATGTGTCAAGCATCGCACGTATTCAAGGATTTTCTCTCTCTCATTCCCTTTCTCTCGAGAAGTTATGCCGTAAAAGAAGAACGGATAATTTTATGGGTGAAGTAAAGGAAAACATGTCATTAACTTTTAAAGACTCTCGATCTGATTAATCTCGATATTACTTCTATGTTATATTCGGTCTCACCCCTTTAAATTGCATTTTTATCTCGAATTAACACCTTAGTTTGCCAAAGGAGTGCAGTTCGAGACAAATCTCAACGGCAATGATAACAGGAGAGCGTTTTGAAATTCTGCGTCGGTTGTGTTTAACTCTTAAAGAGGTCCTCAAATGTTTCATTCAGATAAAACAGCACGAACTGGTCCATTAGGCACGCTTTTATTTTTCGTGGTTTTAGGTGATAACTCTGCATTTACATAATATACGCAGAGATAGGCGACTTATTTATAATGTTGTACAATATATTATAAGCTAACATAAAAAACTTGACCTTAAAGTCAATTAAGCACGAACATTTGCATGAACGATATTTAAAATATAACGATTTGATTTCAGAAAGAAAGTTATATTAGGCAAATTTTGGCTAGTTACTTTGCATAATAATAGGATACACAACTTGCCGAACTATAGTACACGTTATGTGAAATTGTTTTTTTGTAAATCTTTGCTAACCAAACGTTGTGTGGCTTCGTGTTTCCCTTCACTATTTTAATTTTTAATAGCCCATAGTTGTTTGAAATCTTTTTCATAAGTATAACATTAGAAAATCTGAAATCCCTGGTAACAAGTACAAGGAAAATCAAATGCAAGGGATAAGCTGGCATAAAATGAATAATTTCCTTGATTGATATTATTATGAATCGTTAAAGATAATGGCTTACAAAAAACAATGGTCTAATTATATTTAATGTGACATGTGTCGTTCATCTCAATTATAGACATCATATTTATGAATTATCTTTTATAATCGTATTTTATGCTTTGTCCACTTCTCTAATTTTTAATAGCTGGCGGCCGTTGATAAGATAAGCTACCAATTAAGTTAAACTAAAAGCATATGCTCACCATTCTTGTTTGAATTTAGGATAATTACCTTTAGTAACACTATATATTTTCATTGTCACTGAAGTAATCACAATTAGCAACTGGATAAGAGTTATAGCGCAAGATTGACGATTACAAAACTATATAATGACAAGAAAAGCAATTATTTTTTACTACTCAAATAAAAAATAATTGTTTGATTAACCAAATCACTTTTATTACATTAATAGGTTCGCTATGATTGCCAAAATCGAATACAATTTCTTTTATTTTTCATGACAATGAGTGATAACAGCAAGTCTGGTAGTTGTTTAAATAGACGATGCATTACCGTAGGTTACAGACATTTCAGAACTATTAACGAGGTTCATTATCTAAGTTTGGAGTTCATAAAATCAAAACCGCTACAACTCTTTCGGGAAATAGAAAAGCGCTCCGAGTTGCCAGTTATGGTAATCAGGCTGGACGGGACAATTGTTCCCTGTTAACGCGACGGACAGTGATGGGCCCTTAAAACTGAATTATCGACCCATCACCTTTAAAACCATAAAATTACCCGAAGCGGAGGTAGAGAGAAAGAGGGAGGGCTCTATATGACGTTTAAAGAGCAATAGCTCACAGCCATTACGGCTTGGGAAGACAATGCCCCAGGGAGAATAGATTGATGGAGGGAGAGAGTAAATGAGGAAGAGAGGGAGAATTGGAGGTTGGAAAATTGAGTTGTAGAGCGATAGATTGCATAGAAGAATTGAGAAGAAGACAGAAAAGAAACGAGAGTATAGGATAGATAGGATGATAGGCGGAGAATTGGTTTGTGAAGGACGATAACCGTAGATCGCAATAATAAATTAACGATCCATAAAGACATCAACTGATAAGTTCCTATAATCACAAAACGGCCGAGAATACCAGTTTCAGGTTTTTAGTACAACATCCACTTTCAGAAACGAGAAAATTTATCTGCTACGATAGTTCAGTGGTAGAATATCCAACCGGCAAGTGGAGACCCAGGTTCGATTCCTGGTCATAACAGACATTTTTCTCATTTCAAAAATATTCCCAACGAAGTCGTATTAATAATTTGTTATACAATTGCTGATTCTTTTTGCCTTTTTAGAATCTAAGAATGACGAATTTCCACACAGGAGACCAGGTTTGTGGCCAAAATCCGCATATGGTCATCCCATCCGTTTTAAGGCTATCCGGGTCATCTTATCCATCAAATGGAAAGGTGAATAGGCGGAAAAAGTGGAGAAAAGCAGTCGAATGTGAGAAGAGGGTGGGAGAAAGGGTGTGGAGGGAGAAAGAAAAAAGAAATTAAGAAGAGGGATGGAGGTGGACGAAAAGAAGCAGTGAGAGGAACTCCCGAACAAGAAAACATAAACGAAAAAAGATATCACGAGAGAGTTTAGATGGAGACAAAAAGGGAAAACTAAAAATTGTAACGCACCGAACATATTGCATTTACTAACAATTTAAAATTAGATGACGGATTCGCGACCACGTTTTGTTTCACTGCAGGCCCATCGCGAACTTAGCAAAACATGGTCGTATCTTATAGAAAATGGCTTTGAAAGAATTTTCTTTTTCTTTTCGCAACTAATAATTTATCTCATAAAGGCTGAGTCTTTCCTTTTAAACAGAACAGCGTAAAAATGTGCGAAACACCTAAGAATTCGAAAAAATAAGCAAGAAAAAATATGAGAAAAGGAAGTAAATGTAAATAAAAATAAGAGGGAGAGAGAGAGAGAGAGTGAATGAGAAGAAGATGCGAACAGACGTAAACTCCCATTCGTGTGTGTGCGTGTATACGTTCAATAAAGCATTTTCCAGGAAATTCTGGTAATGAGATCCGCGGAAGGGCTTATACTCGACGGGAAGAGATGGAGCAGGAGGAAGAGTCGTAAATCTCGGGAGCGGAGCTGTTTGTCATGCAGCTTTAGAGTAACGCAGTAATGAAGTGGCGAGTGTATGCATCAGTGTTTGGCTCTCCCGCGAAAGATGCGGAGGAAGGAGATGGTGTGTGTGTGTGCGTGAGAGAGAGAGAGAGAGAGGAACTGCACCTCCCACTACATTTTTATTACGAGGATGTTAGGAAGCAAAGAGAAAAAAATACGGTCTGACTATTAGTTTTATTTACCGAGAGGTTGGGATATGCCCCGAGTGTTTTTATATTAGACGAATTTCTCTCAAGGACTTGAATCTGAGTAATATCTTTCACGGGTTAAAATATGCATGGTCGCATGAAAAGCTGTTAAAGGAGGAGAGTAGTTTGCTCAACTTTAAGAGGAAATAAGTCGAAGTGGACACTCATTTTTCTTATATATTTTTTATAATGTACGTGTGACGATTCTGATTTGTTTCTTATTGTGTATCGAAAGAGAGGTGAGCCTTACTCAAAGTGTTCTCGCTACGATATATAATGTGCTCTTTAAGACTACCATAACATACAGATTCTATAACAATGGATAAAAAATCATTTTATTTCAACATGTATAAGCAAAAATTTGAGGCGTTATGCACATATCCAAAAATTTCAAGGTTGAAATGAAATGCTGATGTAATGCATAAAACTATACAAAGCTAAATGTATCAAAAAGATGAAGACATAAAATAAATTTTATTTTAAAAGCCTATTAAAATGTTAACATGTCTTTAAAGGTATGTTGTGTGCATGTACATGCAATTTTTATCTCCGTAAACGCAGAAAATTGACTGTAGCATGCATCACCTAAACATTGAATTAATTACTGTCAAATAACATAGACCGATATTTAAAAGCGTTGCGAGAATAAAGTCAGGCATTAAAGTAAACGCACGGATCCTACATAAGAGACGTTTGGAAAGGAAAATACTTGTTTAATCTCCCTTGTGTAAACGATATTTATTGCATTTAGAAACTTACTATTGCATCTAGTAATATGAACCAAAATTTTACCACGTGGGCCACGTGTATTATGCGTACTGCGTTAACCCTTCTGGACGAACTGAGGGATAAAGTTTAAAGTGTTCACCCTACGTCGCCAGCACCCAGATTCAGAAATTTATTGCGACATATCCCTCTCATTTAACGGCCAGTAACTAGCTGCCCTGGCATAAGACGGCGACTTTTGGAGGCAAGAACCCCGGTGATGGAGTTGAGGTTTGGAGGCGTAAGACAGTCGGAGGGCGTTGGGGCGGGGCCAACAACCGTGTCTTTCGGTCGCATACTCCCAAGCCCTCCCTTCTGCGGGAGAGTGATGTTTGGCGTATCAAAGCCAAAGAAGATAACTCCTGTTTTTTCCCTCTTTCGAAAAACCCCAAAGAAAGCTGATAACTTGGTATTCTATGCTCTATTCTAACTCGCAAAATAATTCAAAGAAATGCTCTCCAGTGATGTGTTTTTGATAAAAAATATCTTTTGAAAACTTAGCAAATGAATTTCATTCCTTTGCGATCACACTTTAAGAGTTTAGCGCCATTGCGTTGGACACAGAGAAAATTATCGATCGTTTTCATGGATCGCGTCGGAAATATTATTTCAAAGGAAAATAATTATTAATTCTGAATTTAAATTTCATTTGTATAAAACAAATTCGATTAAAAAGATTATTCATTTGCACTTATAAACCCAATTTTATTCCAACTGATTGGCAAAATTACTGCATGTGAAGAATGTATAAGTTCATGCCGGAACAAAAGTCCAGTTCCCCTACGCTGCGCGTTATATGGATAAAATTCAGGCGAAGAACACGGAGTTCTTTTTTAGGAACAATTGCAATGTAGATCTTGAACGAATTAAACATTAACGAACCTTATCCGTACTGATTCGGCATGCTTTACTGGAAAACCTCCACTCTCACCAGTGTCAATCTGCTTACTTCAATTGAAATTTTGTTTATGTTCTTTCTACAATTTATTTACACCAAAATAAAATTCGACTACAGATTATTTATAACTGAAGCAGCAATGAATGGTGGAGGTAATATGAATATTCCACTGATATTATAGCTGGCGTATTGGTTTTTACCGTTGCTGCAATTCATATTGTAGTTTATGTTCAATACGGGTATAAAACAAGCAAAAAACCAAAGACCGAATTTTATAAAATAATACTTGTTTACACGGACTCACCTATCGTTTCACTGAAATCTCCGACATTTCTTTCCTTCGCTTATTCTTTTTGACCTGTGTCCTACATTATCTGGAATAATACTATTTGGATTTTTGCATGCCTTCCTCAGCGGACCCGAATCTTTTTGAGAGTCTCCTGAATTAATTCCACTTCATGATTCGTCAATTTTTCCGCATCACTTCCTCCTAAAATACCCTTAACGTTTTGGGATTACCGTCAAAGAACATACAACGTCATCGAATTCCTAAAAAAACAGATTTCAAGTACTTATTCGATGTTTCAACTATTTTCCTTTCTCTATGCCACATCTTTTCTATTGCTCTACCACTCAGATTACAGTTATTAAGCGATCGTTTTCCTTTCATCTTCACAACAACCATCATTCAACACAAAGGCGTTCACTCAACGACGTTATTTTCTTGAAAAAGCCGTCTCGATCCCCACAGGCACTCCCGTCTAATTATATTGTATTTTCTATTCTTCAATTCCTTATTCTTTTTACTTGTTACTTACTTTTAGGTATTTTAACCATATTTTTACTGTGTCATTTTTATAGTTCCGCTGTATCTGTTTTATGTTATATTACTTTAAACCTGCTAGTCGGAATTTTTTTGAACGTCCAATGCAAAAGGTCGGGGCGCTGTTTCTGCACCGTTTAAATAAACGAGTAATATTTATCCATGAAAATTACCGGCCATTAACACGAAACTAATGTTTGCTTTATCGGCGTGATTCGCGTCTAGTACCATTACGAGGCTCTTTGCATTTTAACGAGGTAATATTTCTCCAAATCCTTTCTACGCGCTGCGTTCGTCGCTATGAGCAGTATCACCTATCGGAAACCGTCAAAATAAGAATTTAACGAGTCTTGTTTCTGAGAGCGTCGCGATATTCAACTGTCTATTTACAGGGGACTTGAATGTCGAGAGTGCTTGTGTTCTCTTTTCTCGGAATTGCGACGGTTAAAAGAAAATGCGAAGAGAAAGGAGGGAAATTGGGTAAACAAAAGGAAGAGGAAAAAATCAAGGCGCATAATAGAGAGAACAAAGAGGGGAGGGGGAAAAAGAAGTGGAGACAAAAAGGAGAGAGAGAGAGAGAAAAATAATGAGGGAGGATAATGGTGAGAGAGCGGGAAGGAGAGGGGAAGAGTAAGGATGAGAAGATGATGAATAAATAGAGTGGGAAAGAGAATGAAGAAGAAAAGGAATGAGAGGAAGAGGATTACAAGTAGAAAGATGATCATCTTCATTAGTGTGCGGTTTAAGCCAATCGCTCCTCTCTCTCTCTTTTGGGAAATTGAAACAGAGCGGAAAGAGCGAAAAGGACAAACGCGGAAAGAGAGATATTAAATAGTTTCGGGGAAGTAAGTAAGGAGAGTTGAGAGAATGAGAAAGTTGGAAACGTAGAAAGGTGATTTTTTTATTGCTGAGAGATTAGGACTGAGAAATTTTCCCTGCCCAGAGAGCGTGTAGGAGGAAGATACGAAGAGATTTAGAAAGGGATGTTGGAAAGAAAGAAGGAAATATGAGAAGGGGAGGCGGAAAATAAGATTGGGCGAAAGAAAAGGACGAGATTGCTTAATGGAAAGTGTAATGCAGATGGATGGATTGAAAAATAGCCGATTTCGTCGTAAACTTTGGGATTATCCCTACTTTGAGAAGGCAGGAAGAACATATTTTTTATCCAAACTCGTTTAATTCCATATAAACTGCTAAACGAAATTCCCAATTTTAAAGCAAATGCCCGTAAAAATTCATGAAGATACTAATCAGTTTTACTGAACTTCTGTGCATACATTAAATTGATTATTTGGAATGTTTTTATGAGTCCTCTTAAAAAATAACTATTAGTTTAACTCTAAAAAAAATCATTTTTGACCAACTAGCTGTTCTGATGCCTGTCTCCTAATGAGTGGTTTGAAGTATCAGGGATATTCATACTAATACTCAAATCCTTGGCTAAATGGCAAAGTTTTCTAGCGTGAAATATGATTGCGATTACACATGAGATCTTTCCAAGTGCATGTGCTCACGAAATCTTCATCAAAGTCAGGATATGGTGCTGAAATTTCTGTAGTTTGATATCGCGAAAGGGATATTTTTTCATTTATTAATGCGACGCCACCGCGCACTACAATTGTTAATTCGGAGATTCCCACGCAAAAAGGTTTCCGCGAGACGCAGGAGGCATATTTCGGGCCACAGTCACTGAAATAGGAGCGATATAAGAACCCTCCACGGAGCACAAGGGAATTTTAATATATATTTTTTTAAAGAACATACCGCGAGACCGGCGCCGCAGTTACGAAGCTGAGAAATGAAAGGGTAAGGATGAAGGGAATATAAAGGGTTCTTCTTTAAGCAGCTGAGGAAAAGAGATAAATGTGTGGCTTGGGTTGTGTGCTCTGATGCAGATTTAGCAAGCCTTTCGACTGGAGTGCGAAGAATTGATATGGAAACAAAAGAGGTTACGTTGACGAATTCCACGAAATTTAACATAGAATATGGTATTCATGATTGTGAATCGTTGAGTGACATTAACGTTTAATGAACTGGATATATGAGTTTTCATTTTAATATTTTCATCTGAGAAGTAATAGAAATTTAACCTACACAATTGAATATTTGTTTTGCACGAAATTTTTACGATGCTATTTTAAGTCATTAAGCCAATTAAAATTAATCCTATAAAAGTTAAATATTTTTAAAAATAAAAAATTAGGTACGCTAACTACATAACAATTGCGGTTACGGAAAGGTTATTTCTTCACAAAAAACGCATTTAAAGTACTTACTAATATACATCTTATAAATTGAAATAACATATGACATATCATATGTTAACACAAAAGCAATAATAATTATAATATTTCGAAAATTCGGGCATAATTGATAATTGGCGAATTAATAATAATACTTTCTTATTCATGCACTGTTTTACAACCACATGTTGGCGTTAACTAGTTTCTTATATGCCTTTTTTGCCTGTATTTATCTTCAAAAGTTACTATAGCGAAGAATCATTAAGCATGAAATCGTATGTAACTACGTAAGGATACTTTTTTCGACAGAGAATACGAAGGAAATAGATGCATGAATGTAACTTTTAAGGAAGCGTGCGACGGAGTGCAAAAAAATCGGTGGTTGATATTGCAAGGAGTACCGAGTTTAATTGCGTAACTATTCTCCTTTTATTTCTGTAATTCACATCTCTAAGTCGGAGAGGAACTACAATGGGATTTTTCTTGGCGGCGTGAACGTGTAGTGGCATAAAATAAGAATGTATAATGTTACGAAAAAATAAAATAGTATTTTGTTACTTTAATATGTCAATTCATTGTGTTGTCAGGCTGACGAAACGAATATAACAGAAACGGTGTTTCGTATATCGTCAGCTGTGTTAAGTCCCGAATCACGCCGGTGACTTTACAGCAGGAGACGGTAAGTAAATCTTCACTTCAGAAATTCAAGGATAGAAGCCAAACTAATAATCCCCAATGGAAATATTTTTACCACAGTGTGATGCAGAAAGGTGGCATTGCGATTACGAGCGACGTATTGTATCCAAAATTACAAGGGAAAATTACATGAAAAACTTTTCACAAACTCTCTATCTAAAATAATGGGAGAAATTACCACAAGGCAGGCTTATACGAGTTCATCATAAATAATCAGTATAATCAACCGATGTGTTCGAATGGAAGATACACTGAAGTTACCGGGGCGCTTTAAGCTTACCCCTTGCAGGCAGTGATAAATACCGATATCTCATGCTGTCCCGAGCAATTGCTCGGTTTCTTGAGAGAAAACTTCGCGTTTTAATGCCCTCTAATCGCTTGTAGATTAAATTACCGATTGCTATTAATAATACGGATGAATGTGGATCGAAACACCTCATTTAGTGGGATACGTTAAAATATAAGCACTGGTTCCATTTGGAGTTGAAATTTATGAAGGTTTGGGTTTGAAATGGGTCGCGTAGATAACGTTTTGGTAACGCTTTTTAATACGTAATTGCTTTCCAAATGCCCGGAGATAAATTAATTTGGGGTCAAATGTCGTAGGAGGTAACAAAAATAAAAATAAAATACTTTACCGGCCTATAAGATTTTATTTATCCGCTAAAGAAATAATAAAATTGCTGTTTTTCTTCCGCTGGGTCTTGGGATGAGAAACGTATGCATTTCATTAACCAAGTAATTAATGAATGAATGAATTAACTGATTTTTCAATGAATTTATTTTATTCTGCATTTATTGTCCGATTTTATGAAAGCTTCTTCGTAGCCAGTTCAGCTTTATTAAAATTCGAGGAGGGATTGGGTATGCCGGTTGCCGAATCAAATCATTTCTCGTGCGATCGGTTTTTTAGTCTTAGAATAGAGGTTAATCAGTACTTTAGACTGAAGAAAGTAGCTGCGACATATTTATTAAGCGGCATGAACTAGGAGTTGGATTTGAGAAAGAAATAGTGAATTATGTCGATAACGTAGATTCCAGATATGAGCTAATTATTATTGGAAATAAAAGTACCATAAGTTAATAAATGTGTCAAGATTCGCTTCTCAAAAAACGTGGAGGGGCTGTTAAGGATTAGGGTTGGTTTTAGAGAAAGGCAATCCAATTTGGTTTTACTTTTAACACGGGACAACAATCAATGCAAATTCCTGAGCATTTTTATCTGCGGCATATCAGCAAGCATGCAATGCCAATCATTACATGACCAATAAATGATTTTATGGAATCTTTTTAATGAGGTCTATACCGAAACGTAAATAATATATTATCGGTTAAAATTGCTATTTTATTTATTTTAGGAAGAGACTGCGAATAAAATTCTCAAAAGTGACACTACGCCGACCTCGGTAGAGGGCTGGCTGGCACGTCTGGCTCGCAATGCTATGGTCGAGGGTGCGAATCCTGCCTTGGGCGGGGTTGATTGTGTTCGTCTTCGTTACCGTTATTGAGCTCATTGTAAAAGGTGTCAGCGGCTGTTTATGAGCAGGTTAATGTAAATAAATAATTAATTATTAATAACCAGCTTTCTTCGCAAAACTTGATAACTTTTTTGTGTGTAACCCTGCTTTGTATATATTATCGTAATCTAAAGGCATGCTCACGTCCTCAACTAGAATACCTAGCAAATCTCTTTGAAGAAACATTCTACGACTACTTTGTCAAAACATTTGACTTCAACATTCGGACAATGATTTGAATCCATCGCAATAGGTGGCAAAAATTACGGATTAACTTCCTCTACACCCGCGAAACATTAACATTTTTCAAGAGACTTTTAATAAACGCTCCATTTATCACGGCGAAGGTCACAAAAACAGCCGACTTAATTGCAGAGTCGCAGGAAGTAACTTTGGTCATGTGTCATTGCTCTGGCAGACGTCGTGTTTATGGGAGGATAAAGCTGAAATATTGCCCCCCCGACTTATTTTTAAAATGAGGTACGGCTTATATATAATTGATTCGCAGCATATCTCTGCTGTGAGTTCTCAACTGAGCACCGATATTACGCTTTATTTGTTAAAATAAGATTAACACTTAATTTGTTTAATTTTTAAAAATAAATGTTCCTAAATCTGCTGGAATGCAGCAAATAATTTTGGGCCTTAGTTGTTTTTGTGGTGTTTTAACTATTTATCTGGCAACTTTTCCCAAGAAAAATAAATTTGCCTTTGCATTTCCTCAGATTTCATTAAATTTTTGCTTATTCTGCACGTATATCACCTATGTACTGATTTAACAATGTGAGGGATGACCGCATATAATCTGGAGGATATGTTTAACTCGCAGTATTAGCGTCAGAGGGCAGGAAAAATTCGCATTTGTTGAGAGAGACGCTGAAAAATGAAGAGTTGAAATAAACGCATTGTTAGTTTATAAAATATAAAAATCCGGATGTTACAATCCTGAAAATTATAGATAGCTGGTATAGCCGGACGTGATGAAAGTATAAAGGTACTTTATACTGGCGGTTTCAAAAAACCATTGACCGTGTATTAAAACCTTATTTGTAGGACTTACAATAATTAGTTGAGTTATGATGCAAATATTAAGTTAAAATGAAAAAATCGTAAGAAAATCATGCTTCCAAGCTAATCACGAGCAATAATTTAAAATTTTTGAAAAGATTTCTTCTAAAATGCTCCACGCTTCATAATATATCAACCAATCGACCGTTTTCAATTTTATTTCAGGCTTACAGATGTAGTAGAGGGATATATATATATATATATATATATATATATATATATATATATATATAACAACTTACGGAAAAGGAAAGGTAAAATGAATATATGGATCCCAACACCTTGTTGACATCCATGTATATATATATATATATATATATATATACATGGATGTCAACAAGGTGTTGGGATCCATATATTCATTTTACCTTTCCTTTTCCGTAAGTTGTTATATATATATATATATATATATATATATATATATATATAACAACTTACGGAAAAGGAAAGGTAAAATGAATATATGGATCCCAACACCTTGTTGACATCCATGTATATATATATATATATATATATATATATATATATATATATCACTTAGATATTAATTCTAAACACGGTTGTTATCAACGTGACAAGACGTGATTGCAGTTGAGTTGATCGCGAATACATATTCAACCACTAGAAGAAAGCCATATTTTAGAATGTCGCAGAGAATATCGTGAATACCATGGAAAACCGGTAGAACAGCATTAATAGTATATCACAGAATAATTTAGAAATTTTTGGCATGTAAAATTCCTATTCGGAAATCGAATATAGAATAAAATAAACTTATGTGGGCAACACATGACTTTCCCCATATTTATATGGCAAATTACATGTTGTTAGCTCTGGGATCGTTGTCAATATTTACTTCCGGTTGACAATTAAGAAAAGAAAAAGGAGCGTTACTAATTGTAAGACGTAACTAAGCGTCAATTGTTAACAAGTCTTCGGTAGGTGTCGTGGTGGTGGCAGCTAAAAATATAAGATATCTTTTAAACAATGCATTATATGGAAAAATGTATCCAATAAAGGTTGTATAAAATAAAATTTCCTACAACGTTTATTCCATTACATTTATCAAATATTAAAGCAAATATTTCAAAATAACGGATAAGTGACAAGAGTGAACACCCACTTCTATTTGACCGATTTTTACCAAAAACTAATAAAATCTTTTAACTTTTATAAAAATGTTAAATATAAAATTTTGCGTTAATTTAATTAATAGTTTTTGAGTTAGAGCGCCCACAAATATCTATCACGCACAGACAGACACACAGACATCATCGAGAAAATGGTCAAAACGTGTTCAGGGGACCTCAAAACGTGTATTTTCGTTAAAATCTCGAGTTCGATTTTTTTCATGAAAACAATACTTTCTCATACTACGTATATGGAGAAAGTAAAAAGTTAGGGAAATACTTTTCTTCTAATTCTGCTTAATTAGAGGGCTGCTCGGAAAATTTTTGATCACAAGTGTAGCCGCAATGAAAAGGATTTGATTTTTTCATCTCGTCCAATCATCGCGATAAAGATATTTTCTCAGGAAATATAGGTACATAGAGAACAGGAGACAGAGCAATACTAATAAATATATAAATGTATACAGTTATAAATTTACTAATAAGATTGATGAGCCATCTCTTGTTGCTGGTCGATACTTTAATTAAATTTTGGAATAATAGTTGTAAACGCACTATCGTGAAATGAGAATGTTCAAATTAATAATTTAAAAAACGCGTGTTGAATTTAAAATGCCTTTTCCAATTAAATACATTTCTAAAAGACCTATAAAGCTCTAATAGCTCCCCTTATGACCCATAAGATGTCGCGCGGTATTTTGGAACTTAAGTGGTCACGCGCGGTCATTTTTGGAAAATCGGGCTAAGTATCTAAATTACCAATTGTTATTTAATTTTTTTCTTTAATTTTCAAACTAATTTTGCTCATACCATAATTTTTTAATAATACAGCTATGTATATCCCTGGGTAAATGCAAACAAAGATTTACAAGGACCAGAATACTGCCTTGTACGATAAATGTAAATGTGAAAAAAGGAAATGGAGACTACGGTGTACAGATTGGAATTAAAATTTAAAACTCCTAAACCGTAAATTTACCCAGAGAGCACTCACACGCCAATAAGAAATAAGGAAAATTAAAATTATACTTACAAGTTTGCAGGACGATGATGGCCTACAGGGACCTGTAGGCTAGTTTTTGACAACAGGTCCCTGTAGGCCATCATCGTCCTGTAAACTTGTAAGTATAATTTTAATTTTCCTTATTTCTTATTGGCGTGTGAGTGCTCTCTGGGTAAATTTACGGTTTAGGAGTTTTAAATTTTAATTCCAATGTAAATGTGGTTTACATAAAAACAAAACATCGATTATTATTTTATTATTATTATTATTTTTTTTATTGTTTAAGATTAACGAGGAAGTCACCTTTCTTCCCAAAATTTTGAAAGTGTCCAGCTATTCATTGCACTACCTCTTAGATACCATTGCGCGTAGGACAGAGGGAATCAGCAGGTCGTAAAAAAACAAAAAATAAACATCGACTATAAAAATTGAGAAATAAAAACAGATAGTCTTCTTCGTCGGAATCATTCAATTCCGAAAGTACCCTGATCCTTTCCTATTTTCTTTCATCAAGCAAACTCATGACGAAGAGTAATTTGTGTGAAACAATAGCCCTCCTTTCCAGAAAATAATTATTGTCGCACAGAAATATTGGAGACTTGAATCCGGACTTGAACGACCACATTTGAAAAGAAGACGTTGTAGAAAGATCATTTCTCAACCAAGCACACAGGCCGACAGCCGCTCGGACAAAAAATAAACAGTCAATGTTTTCTTAGTGGAATTACATAAAATTACTAAAATAATAATTACTAAAAAATTAGTTTTAAGGGAGGGTGTGGTAAGTGGACGAATTATGTGGTGGAAATAAAAGCTGATGTCATAACGAAGATTAAACAAAAGCATTCGGTGTTTTATATAGTGCGCGACTAGCAGACAGAATGCAATACAGAGTACGAAAAATCCATATAAAAACAATAAACGCTTACACAAAGAGTCACCCATGCCTATAAGTAAATAGAGAATTAATTCGAGGAAAGGTACTGAGAAGACCTGTAATGGGAGTTAAATATAAGAACATAAAATTAAGAAAACAAAAGGAATGCCGTATAACCGCTCGCTACCTCTTAAGGGTTAAACAGGAATATAAAAAAATCTCCTATTCAGGATGCCTTTTATGATAAAAAATATTAATTAGCCTCTCAAATACTAGTAATGAGGTCTAAGGAGATTTAAAAAAAATTGCGAAATTAAAATTTATGTTATACAATATCATATATCACTCACAAACTCTTTGCCGGAGAGAAGAGATAGCAGACCGATCACTTATCTTCCCAGCGCGCGCCCACGCTTTCGCATATTTTTCAGGGTTCCACGACGTTTGACCTACTACTAATGCCCTACTGCAACTTCACCTATTTTTTTCGTCTACTTTATTATATCAATAACATTTGACATAAAATCCTAATCACTTTCTTATTTTTTAATCTACACCCAATTTTGTCTAAAAAATAAATTTACTTAATAATTTTTTCGCTATTTCCGATTAATCTATGAATGGAGCACTAAGTAATAAGCTAGTGACTATAATGTCGAGTTGAGAATAACAAAGTATTTAATTTTAAATTGAAAGATTTAAGTTATATCCATATATAGCTAGTTATTCTGTAATTCTGTTGCTATTTTTGTATTCATTGTACCAGATGCCAATAGCTTGCACTCTTCTGTTCAATCTGCAGTATTTAAGCCTTTTATTTTCTCGGATCTGGTGCAATGCATGCATCCACTTCAGCAATCGTGTTTTCTGTTTTGCTGGGTGATTTTCCCTTACCATTAGTTGAAATCTATTGTGCCAAGCTTCGGTGAGATTTTTCGTCCTGGGTTCATTAGCAACAAAAGTAAAGTAAAAATTCTTGGTGATATTTCAAATGTGCCATCCATGAACCAAATCACATACGAAACCAATCTTCTTAAATTTTCATTGGTTGCGAAAACTATAATTTTACTATATAACCGTTTCCATATTACGATAACACTCGGTTCTTCCAATAATGGAATGGAAAAATCCAATGGCATTTTAGGTGAACTTAATAAACAGTACCAAGCAAAATTGCAGTAGTTATGTGGCATATTATGATAAAAAGGAAGCATGCCAAATTTTATTGAGAAAACTATTAAAGTTATTGATATGCTTTTTAAAAGAAATATTTCAAACTTTCTAAGCATTTCCTTTGGATCCTCTAAATCATAAAGGGGAAAAGTTTTTCGCTGGTCAACTTTTTCATGACTCGACTGAAAATTTGATATAAATGTTACTTTTCTTATTTAAAAAAAGACATTTCATAAATCTCTTACAAATTTTTGAGTTACACAGTATTCATTCATAATCATTAGATGAAGTCACATAGAAAAAATGTCCCATTTAGTTAGATAGAATCATAAATAAGACGTTGCATATATCAGTAAGGATGATGTACGCATAATACAAAGAAGAATTCAAAAACGCTTTTAGCACGTTATAAAAAAGAAATTAAATTAAATTAAAGGAAAAAAACAAAGACAGTAAGACTAAACTAAAATTTGTCAAAGTTGTTCAAGTCGAAGAAATTTCAGCTCGTCGAAAAATAAAGAACAGCGTACTGTTACGTAGGACTACGGCATACGAGGTTCCGCTCGATGTAATATTACGTAAGACAGCGTTGAGAGGTTAACATTATTAAAATGGCTCAATGTGTTAGAATTCAGTTTATGAATTAAATCGAAATCCTTTGTCTTTTGAATAAGTAATTTAAAACGTTTACGAATTCATGCAAAAAATCTGATAAAAATTCGTCAAAGCAAAGCGTAAAAGAACTCGACGACTTGTTCTTTATTTTAAACCGGTCTAAATTATTCCTGCATCCCTCCTTCAGGAACTAAAAGAATGGCGTTATAAGTTCCATAAATTAAGGCGATATTTGGCGCGTTCAGTTTTCTCGGCCAATCGGCTTCCTCGAAAACTTTTCAGCACGGCACCTGCGACTCTGGAAATGGAGAACATGGTCCTGCCTCTCTCGTGGGTGTATAGGGGGAGGGGGTTTGGAAAGAGATTGGGGGAGGGAAAGGGAAGGGGATTGAGGGAACGGGTGAGCAAATGGGGAAAAAAGGAAGGGAGAAGGAGGGAGAGGGTGGGAGAGGTAGGGAGAGGGAGGGAGAGAGGAAGACGAAAAGAGTCCCCGAGTTTTCTAACAGATGCGCCCGTGTTCCATCTTGGCTGTACTTTTATTATTCTCCTCTCTAGTTTGGGACATAAGGAGACGAGGAAAGAAATCTAATTAGGAAGGTTATTTCTTTCCCTCACCATCTCTATACTATTTTCGACTCTTTGGTTCGAAGAGACAGTAGGGATCTATTATTTTTTGTCCCGCACATATTTAATTATTAAATAAAAATAAAGAACCAGAATGGAAGATATTTTATCTTTCCCTCCGGTTTATTTGTGCAGCTGAAATACAGTCAGATACTTCGAGGGTTTAATTATGAACAGGAGTCTCGCTGGAGGCTTTCGCTGGTTATTCTCGAATGCAAGATGAAATATCGTAATGAGTAGAGAGGCGCATGGTGACGTAACGCGGTTCATTTTTAGAGAGAAATAATTTTTTTCGTGACCACGACCTTAAACTGAGAATTAAGATATTATACTTTATTAACCCTTAAATACTACTATGGGTGATTTTTCACCTCAGGTAATTTTCAAAACTTGACTGCTAGATGGAAGTGGGTAATACACAGTTGTGGTTTTAGGTATTCTCATTTTAGACCAAGTTCTACCTTTCTGAATTGTTGTTTCTAAAACTTGTCTTCAGCAAATAACCAAAATGCGATCCATGTGGTGAATTATCACCCATTATAGTGTTAACGTAATATTTTTCATCAAAGGTCAAATTTTAATTTACGCATGTGAACCGTATAATATTTCATTATGAAAACAAAATGTCTTGAGTAAATGTAGACCATTCATGAACCGCCAAACAATGGAGATGTAAGCTTTGTCCACGAAATGCCGATAAAAATTTCAGTATCATATGTTCCATCCATCTGCTTCTATTTTATGTGGCCATCATAGAAGCACAATTTGTAACAATTGTAAGTAACTTACGAATAAACGTTGTAGAATATGTAATTTTCTACAACCTTTGCTTGAAACATTTTTTCATATAATGCATTGTTTAAGAGATATCTTATATTTTTAGCTGTCACCACCACGCCACCTACCGACGACTATTGTTAACAATTGACGCTTAGTCACGTCTTAGTAACGCACATTTTTCTTTCTTAATTGCTGAGCTTTGTGGCTATATCCAATATCAGATGACTATGGTTTGAGTTCATTTCTGTTCTTTGTCAAGTCTAAAGATTTTTCTGTTTCTTAAAATATTTTTTACTATTTAAGCTATTCGGGAGTTTTAGAAATATTTCAGATATGGAGAAAGTCATGTGGTGGCCACATCAGATTTTATTCATGAAAACAATACCTTCCCCTATGCTACGTATATGGAAAAAGTTAAAGCAGTCGGTTCGTGAGGTATATATCAATTTAAATACGTATTGCATACATAATTATCTATATTATCATTTGTGTATCATAATTTATAATGTACAAAATAGCGTTTTCCTCTCCCACTTTTAGATGGAATCGAAATCTTAATTGTTTTACAGGCAAGGACAATCTTGAGTTTTAGCCTAGAAGACAACAATTTATCCGCGCAAGTGACTCGGGTTCAATTTTGGGAATATTTATTTTCATCATATGAATTACCTTTGAAAAGAATCGAGTAATTTCCTTTTGGATAAAAAATCCGTATCATTTTATAGAAACTCTGCCATTGAAATCTGCAGATTTACTCTTTTCCGTTTACAAGATATAAATCCGTGAGAAGTAATCCTAAAAATTAGTTTTGGATCCAATAACACTATAACTTTTCAAGCATTGCCACACTTTATTTACTGCCGCCGCAATATGAGATATTTACACGAATACCAGAATTAGTAGGAGATTCTCAAAAATAATTTTGGAATTCTTTTATTGTTATTTAAATTACCGATAAGTCATTCATTGAAAATAACCTGGATTTTTTAAAGATCATTACATTTTGAGAAGGAATAGGTGGAGTAGAAATGATTTTCACATGAAATTTTCTGTAAAATTTTCTCTAAAGCTGAGGCAGGTGCACATGTAAGTGGAGCATAATTACCGCTGTTTTCTTAATGAAATATAATTAGAAAATAAAAAACTTCTCTATAACATACTGGGAATATAAATTTGTGTTATTTAAATGCCTTTTTAATTCCTTTTTATCCTACAGTAAAATTTTTAGAAGTCATAACTTCCCTATGATCTAAGCAGAAAAGATCCGCATATTTTTACAATTTCGCGAGAATATCCACGGAAAAATATGCGAGAAGAGATGGGATTTCGCTTTATTAATGAAATATAACAAGGAGAAATGTTAAGCCAAGCGATTCGCTAATGTTTACTCTGAAATATTTTCCGTGAAAACCGGGGTGCATACAGCTTAAGTGCGCACACGAGTACGCAAAGGTCCAGTAGCACCTACACGAAATAACCGCATCTTTTTGGGGTAATCGCGAACTTATTGCCGTCGCCAGAGACCTTAAAAGCTAAAATAAAAACAAAAACCCGGTTTTTTTCACACGAGCAATTTGGGACTTAATTAAATGTCTAAAAATATCAAAGTATTTATAGTTGCGCGAGTTGTTCCTCTCATTAACTTAGGTGGAGACTCCAAAAGAAGTATTCGTCTCTCTTTTCCTTTCGCTCACCTCGTCCGAGAATTCACAATTCCCTCTTCTCATTCCCTCCTTGCACTCTCCATCTTTCTCTTCCACTATCTCTCGCACTGTAAAACTTCCTTAATTTCCTCGCTCCTCAACTTTTCTTTTCTCTCTCTCGTCCACTTCCACCTTCTCAAAATACTTCCCTTTTTTCCGCTCAACTGGCAAACATTCACGCAATCGTGCTCTTAGCGTAGTCACTCGAGACTGTCGCGGAAAGGTAAGATAACTTTAAACGTGGACGTTTTAAACGCGCCGATGGGTTACCCCAGACGATGCTCGAAAGGGGCAGAAACCTTGGGCGACATTTCTCGTTTCCTACGAGGAAACATCTTCGTCTCTTTCATATTTTCAGTTTTCCGCGAAACGAAAAGCGAGAAAGGAAATGTTCTAAACTCCGTTCTAGCACGGAGATGCTGGTGCCTTCGTCGCAAAGAGCGATCAATTTATTGTAGCGCGAGGGAGGCTCGTTCGAGTGGGAGTGAGCACCTTTCGAGGTGGGGATTTCTCGATGTCAGTGAACGGTTTTCGAAGTTCTCCGCAAATATCGGAAAACGTAGATTGTCGTACCTTATGTTTACGGTTCGCGTAATTAAAGGATGCCACGGCAAAATTCTAATTGACGTTTCGGTTTCTGGATGGTATACCAATATCTTGAGAAACAAATGATTATCTAAAATTTTAACTTACAAAATATGGATACTTTTTCCGTCCACTATTTCCCATTGGCCTATGAAATGTTGCATAATCTTATAAAATAAGGAGATAGATCACGTGTAATTCCCTCATACTGGAAGCACCACCGGCGGCATAAGATCCAGGGCATATATACAGAGAAACATTTTTGAGGGAAGAGTGACAGTGAGGATTGGGAATGTGAATGGGAGAGAGAGAGAATGGGAGAGAGAGAGAATGGGAGAGAGAGAGAATGGGAGAGAGAGAATGAGAGGGAGGGGGGGAGAGAGAATGGGAAGGAGGGGGAGAGAGGGGGGAGAGGAGAATGGAAGGTATTTTAATTTAAATTTAATATTTTATTCAATCATACCCGTCAATTTTGTCAGGTAATTACACTCGTTTTAATTGTAAGTTTTAAAACATTTTAACGCGTCCAGATGACATTAGCCTATACACTTTTTTCCAATCCAATAAATTCAAATTCCTTTATATCTCTTTTGTTTCGCTTCGATTCGTCAATTTTGTTTGCTAGCGGACTGACGTGCCCAGTTTTTATTAGTTCAAACAACTTCTAACACAAAAACTATCAATCTTGGACTGCTACTAACACATGATAGATCCAAATAATTATCACCTTTTAAAAAGAAAACTTAAAAAATCACGTCCAGCAAAGTGTGCATCGGTCTTTTTAAGGAATGGCAAACCGAACACGGGAAAGCTTCAATGGAGGATGTTTTACTCATCAGATAGTCAATGGCCACCATGGGTTTGCTGAAGTGTTTATATGCCACGATAAACTAATTATCTTGACTATTTAACATCAAAGGAATAGTTTGTAATTAATTATCTTCTGCAGACATAAAAGATAGAATAAAAACATTGGCGCTATTTGAAAATACCTGCCGATGGGTGGATCCTGGGACTCATTCATTTACGACCATTAAAAATTTATTGAGTTAATATTATAAAACAGGTATGTCCTTCAGTACTTAATAAAGATTCTTTTACATATTATGACAAAAAAAATAACCATAAGAAAATTAACTCATTGATTTAACTATCTTTTTATGTATTTTGTTGTTATAATGTTTTTTATTCATTAATGGAACTTATGCAAAAACAGCTTTACAGTGCTTTTCACACCATAAAAACAATGAAATTATAAAGAATATTAGCGGTATATCGTCAAGACACCATCAACATAAAATAGAAATTTCGTATCCGATAGCGACTGAACACGTAGAACATAAACTACAAAACATATCAACGAAAATTTTAGAAAGGCCCGTGTGAGAGAGAGAGAGGAAGTTACTTGAAAAATATCGGTTTTAGGATTGCTATTTTGTTGGAAATTATAGATACAAATAAGGCTAATGATTAATTAAAGCTTTGCGCGCGATAGCAGAACAAGAGGAACAATCGATGGCGAATAAAATCAAATTTCCGAACGGAAACCTTCGCTTCGGAAACGATCTAATGTTCATAATCGGGCATAATTTTCTCCATAGTCTAAGCCGAGCTTAATATCAAGCATAGACTCTCCAACCGGTTCAGCTTTAAGATACGTATTTAACTCTTTACATACCGCGTGCAATACGACAATGACACAAATCTTTGGAACTCGTAGACGAACGGCGGTTTCCAAATCGGGAGGAATAAAACGGAATAGAATCGGACGTAAAATAGACCAGGTAATCTTGCAAAGCGAGTGATGAAGAATTCGAGTCGTAAATCTTAGCACAATGTGTGGCGACACGACATATCGTTGGTTAAAAAAATAAATATGAGGCGGCCATCAAAGAATAAAAGATGCGGAGGCGTTTGTTATCTAAAATACGACAGCTCGCGCTCTCTCTTGATCATTTCGAAATACGCGGAGGAAGGTACTCGCTTTTCTTATTTTTTTTACGTTTTTATGCTTCGTTTTATTTTTATATATCTCAAAAATATCCTCAGAACGCCAGACAGACACCTGCGCGCTCTCGGTCTCTCTCTCTTATTCCCTGTACTCCTCAATTATTCATGCACGTATGCCCCCTTATTCTTCCTCTCTCTTTCTCTCGCCCCTCTTCCTTTTCCTCCTCGCAACCTCTCTTCCCCTCTTACATTTCCTACTCCTCTGGAGGAATGAGATCCGTGTGGTGTTTGCTCCAACTCTCTCTCTCTCACTCTTTTACCCCATCCTCTCTCATCTCTTTCCCCATCTCCTATCTCATTCTCAACCCTTCTCTTTCTCTCTCTGAAATTCTCTAAACCACCTTATACCACCTTCTCTAACCCTCTATCTCTACGTCTATTTCAACTATTGTCTAATTCTATCATTCTCTCTATCCATCCTTCTGCTACCTATCAACACGCCTTTTTATGTTCTTCATTTCCAACTTTCTCTCTGTATCCCCCTTCTCTCTGCCTCTTTCTCTTTTCCCATCCTCCAGCCTCTCTTTTTTATATTTTTTATCTACCATACTCTCTATCTCTCTCAGTATCTCTCATTCTAAATTTATCTCTACTTTTCTCTTTAAATTTCTCTCTCTCTTTCTATCTCTCTCTACCTCTCCTACCTTTCGCTCTCCCTCTACTTTTCTCTCAATCACTCTCTAGTTACTTACATTTTCTCGCCCTCTGAACCATATTCTTCCGTATTCCACGTGAGAATCCTTGCGAAGATATGAATTTCGCGGGATATTCTGAAGAGAAGCGGATCTCTTCGAGTGAAGATGCGCCACCTTACAAAAGGAACGCCGCCTTTTCTCGGAAGAAATGCCTAAATATTAACCTGGTCGGTGCGAGCAAGAAGCAAATCACCTCGTTGCGAAGTGCCTCAGGGAGTTTCTATATATACTATATATATTCTATATATACATTTTTAAATCTAAAAATGCTCCCACTCCACATGCATTAATTTATTATTTCTATAAAACTTCATTTTATTTAATCATAATATGGCCATAGATAATAATAAAGAGCGTGGAGTTAATTGAATATATTTTTAAAGCATTCAATCAATAAAGCGGTTTATGCATTTGTGAAAACACCACAAATTAATGTATCTGGAGTAGGAGCATGCTTAGATGTAAAGGACGTAACAAGGTGTGTGAATGTATACTAACATTGTAATTACCCATTAAAAATGACGCGTGGGCATGAATGAGGTATTAGATCAACATTACAGCAGTTCAATATGTAAACCTTAGTTTTCACTCAATTTAGCCATTTAAATAATAAATCTAAGCCACGTTTTCAAATTTTAGGAGCTTTATAAAATAAATGTTAACTGCTGCTTTGTCGGAAATGACAGGAATAAACGCTGCCACAGTGATCAAAAGATGCAGAATCAACGAAAGAGTATACATTTTTTTATGCTTCCAGGATTGATTCCCTTCATATTATAAATTTACACCGACCATGATTTTCTAATGTAACTTATATCACTGTGTATTTTTCGATTATAGGGAGTGTTTCCTGAAAGATGGGTTTGGGTTGGTTTGCAATAAGAAAAACCCAACACATCCAACCTTTCAAAAAACAGCCCCTTTAACCGAAGTTCCTTTTACTCTTTTGATTGTGTCACATTAGACTAACAACGCCGTTAAACGCTAATTTACAGATAAAAGAAGTAAATAAATCAGTAAAATAAAATTATAAAAGATAAACTCTAATTCCCCGTTAATTTAAGTCTGACTTCTTAAAATGCCGATAAAAATATTTCATTTCATTTAAATAAAAGGAACGAAAGATACTCCGGCGATCAAATCCGTGTTGCTCATACCGAGTGAGATCGGTCTGACAACTGCTGGCTTCCATTACCCACAGTCAATGCCGTAACTAGGGTGTGGCAATCGGGGCATCTGCCCCGGGCGCAACTAAACTAAATATTGTTAATGGAAAGTTGTGCGAGGTTGCATGGCACAATGACAGGGGCGATATCACTACTATACTTGTACCAGACATTACGAACAGCAGAAACTATAAATTTCGATGACGTTATTGGTGAGTTTGCTGAATTAAAATCACGTAGAATAACTAATATTAAAATATTTATACTTTCTGTATATTTAGGTATATTTACAATTATGTATTAAAATTACGTATATATTTAGGTATATTTACAATTATGTATTAAAATTATGTAAAATTATAGTGAGAAATTATATCATTTATAGTTTATTTTTTTTATTAATTGTTCACCCAAAATCCATATAGTAAAACATATAAGTATTAGAGAATTTTTTATGGAAGGGGCGCGTATTTGGTAGCTTGCCCCGGCTGCTAAAATGGCTAGTTACGGCGCTTCTCACAGTCATAATTTCTTGAACTTTTTTTCGCGCATATACAAATTATGTTTTATATTAAAAGTTATTGTTTGTCAATTGGTCCATAAATGCCAAGAAAAAGAAGATTTGGCGTGCTCATACGCAGTAATAATGTGTCAATTGGCAACGGCAATAATAATTTTTTACTTTTGAAGTCGTTGAAAATTTGTCGTTTTTCTTTCGGATGAGTAAGCAAATTCGGGACTTGTTCAATATTTTTCACTGCAAAAATAAAATTGGTTTATTTTTAACGCCAAAACGTTCAAGTTTCGGGCTCGTACCTCTATTTTAACTATTTTAGCTCTTTTATTCTGAAATATAACGCTTCGTGTATTCGATTCATCCGTCCGTATATCCGTTTAGAAAATAAATAAAAATGACGTAAGTTACAAACGCTAAAATTACAGGATAGATGAATCTATATTAGGGCTACATATGTAATAAATTGGGTTGGAGTAATCGAAAAAAACACTCCAAGTACATTAAACCTTGTATTATTGAACTTTTTTTCAACCGTTTTTTACCAATAGGGGTATAAAATGTACCCAATGAGAATTAATCTTCTTTTTTATTTGTTAGGTGATAATTAATCTCTAGTAGACCTAAAATGAATTTTAAGCAAAAAAACAGAGTGTGATGCATTTGTTATTTTTATTTTGATTAGCGAATCAATTTTTAGAAATAAATTTTGATTGAAATTCAGCTTAAAATTCCATTACAAATATGTAGAAAAAATATTTAACATGTTTAATGGGAAAACTAAGCTTCATTACATTCTTTGAATGTTATTTTTATCGATTTCGTGCAATGTAATGTTGGGGTACATTTTGGGAACTCAATCGCTTTTTCATTTTTTACAGTAATCTGAAATGAAAAGAAATAAATCCACAATTATAGAAACGCTCTTAAATACGTTTTCGGAAAATGCAAAAATCAAGAGCCAAGTTGAACGCAAATGATGAACAAAATATGTGTAGGATCCAAAATGGTAAAGGAAGCGTTAATCTGAGGATCTGTATTCATCGCATATTCCTGTCTTTAACATTATTATTTGAAAATAATATTACCTAATAATACGTATGATCCAAATGAATTTCTATGTTTGATTAATTCCAAAATGGTTACCAACAGGATTTCAAAACGGTTAGCAAAAATAGACCGTGAGGGTTTTTAAGTAATATAATTTATTTTATGCCAGATACCTCCGAATTAAAAGCATGGGTTACGCATTTTTAATCAGCTAATATATCCATTCTTTACCTATATTAAAACTATCCCTAGCAAACCTCCCTAAGGAGTGGAATTGGGGAAAGCATGGCGGGAAGGCTTGTCGGTGGTTTTCCTTGCTATCACTCCCGTCAGGTTCCCAAGGGTCTCCCACACCGCAGGATCTACACGAATCAAACAAGACACACGACCATCACACATGGTTTAGCTCCATCAGAAGCACAAAGCGTTCTGTCATTCTACATGATAAAGTCAGCATTCCGTTCTTCCGAGACATAGTACGAAATAAGACGATAATTCCAATTCCAATGATACTTTCAAAGTTAAAACCGCCCGTACCCATTTTATAAATGTAATATTCACCATCATCAACATTTACGTTATGAGTTCGTTTTGAAAAGTGTTTCTCCTCTTCAATTAATTATCAGCTGTTTTTTTCAATTTTGTTTTAAAAAGAATTTGAAATTCATATAAGATCACAAAACTTGAATCCTTAAACTAAAAAAAATTAAATAAAAATTTACCGTCCCCAAAATTAGAATGCGTACCGAAGTGGGTAAAACATCCTCTCCGAAGATAAACTTTTTGAAATTATTTTGAATATTTTTTTGGGTGGTTTAAGCTTTTAAATTTTGAAGAATTCAAACGACGCGATCATAAACCTCTATGTTTACCCACTCTAAAAAATTCATTCAAGATTTCCAGGTAAATAATTTAGCATCTAAAACCTGCTGCACAAAAAAACGAGTATTTAATTTTGAATCTCTCTCGCTCTCTCTCTCGATTATTCTCACTGACAACCTAGCGTTGTAATAGTTCATTTGGCCTTCTTCATCGACCTCAAAAGAATATATATTATTGTCACGTAATAAATTTCCTTTATAATCGCTTTAACCGCTTCTATAACAAATCCATTTCTAAATCGTTCAAGGAAACTGCCGACTAAAACTATAAGTGCAAGTTTGACAACCTCATCGTCAGTGGAATTAAATCTATCGTTGACTTAAAGAAATTATCACGGATGTAGTATTGTTTTCCTTTTTGTCCGCTTAAAAAATTCGGAGCAATCCCTGTGGTTGGGTTTTCTCCAAAAAAGTGTCAACGTCAACTTGGTGGAGGGAAGGAACGTTTCGAAAAGGGTCGTGAGAAATCTGGAGAAAACTCATAAAAAACACACTAGCATAAATGTAGTTTTAATCTTTTGAATGCGAAAAAACGCCTGGATTTGAAATACGGAGATAAGTTCGCAAGCGTTAAAGTTCGCCATCGTTTGCAATTCGAATCATTTCCGTAACTATTACTTCGTTACTCGAGGCTAAGACGGAAATTAACATACAATCCTACGAAAGTTCTAGTTGCCCGAAATCGCCCTCTCTCGCTCCCGATTCTTTTAAAAGTAGAATCCACATGGACGGACAGTGAATGATGCGAGGTCAACATTTTCCCAGACGTCCTTTTTTTGCCCCATTGGAAGAATTCACTTTTTATTTCACTTTTCCACTTCCTCGGTCTGTTGGGGTTTTATCGACCTCCTTGTTTCCGAAGCCCAGGCGAAAAGGGGAGAAGGGAGAAGTTAACAGGCTCCCGCCCTGAAATATTCAATTCGAATTTCCTGCCACGTCAGGAAACGGCGGCTAAGTGCAGGAGCGGGCGAGGGGGCGATGGGAGGTTAAGGACTGGAGGTCACTCCTCGCGTCCTCCAACCAGATCACCACCAACGGCGTTAGCTGTTGATGTGACGGGAGAGAAACGATACAAGAAAAGCCGTTGAAATTTGCAGGACTGTCGAGAACCCAGCGATTGCAACCGAAACCTGTCATCCAATTTGTTCGTTAGTGTGATTTATGCGTGAAACAAAAGCTTAGAATCCCAGGAAAAATTTAATTGTTATTACAAGTATCGCCTTGATACTCCTGATAAATAATTCGGGAGATATTGACGCACACCTATTTGTTTTTATGGGTTATTTGCACGCGGAGCACGAAAGGGGACGCATAGGAGAGAGGTCGCGTGTTTGTACTAATCTTTTATCTAGTAAACAATGGGACTGAATTTTATTTTTATGTGAAAAACTTCGAGGGAAAAATTAATTTTTGTCCAAAGTGACAAATTATAACGTAATATTTTCTCAAATGATCGCTACACCCCCTGAGTGGTTATTTAGGAGATATTTCTGATGCCTGGTTTTTCTTAAAACCAAGAATTATACAGTTTTGGAGATATGGGATGTAGGATTTTTGTAAGCGTATACTCGATAACTTTCATGAACTCTTTTTACTTTCTCCTTACGTAGTATAGGGGAAAGTATTGTTTCCATGAAAAAAATCGATTTCGAGATTTCAACGGAAATACACGTTTTGACCATTTTCTCGATGATGATAATGTGTGTGAGTGTATGTGACAGCTTTTTTGTGAGTGATCTAAGTCAAAAACTATTAATCAGGTGAATGCGAAATTTACATTTAACATTTTTATAAAAGTCACAAGAACTGATTAGTTTTTGGTAAATATCGGTCGACCGTAAGTGGGTGTTTACTCTTGTCATTTATCCGTTATTTTGAGATAATTGCTTTAATATTTGTTACATAAAAATTATACCGGAATAAAAGCTATATGAGATTTAATTTTCTACAACCTTTGTTAGAAACATTTTTCCATATAATGCATTGTCTTAAAAACTAAATTATTTAGCTGCCACCACCACGCCACACTAGTTTCATCTTAGTAACGCTCCTTATTATTTTCTTAATTGTTGGAGCTTGGTGGCTATATCCAATATCAGAAGGCTATGGTTTGAGTTTATTTCTGTTCTTTGTAAAGTAAAATTTTCTCGGTTTCTTAAAATATTTCTATTATGTAACCTATTTGAAATTTTTAGAAATATTACAGGTATGGAGAAAGTCAAGTGGTGATTGTGCAGTGTGGACAGACTAGCTGGTCCTTTACGCATTTCCATGCCGAGCAATTAATGCGCTATGTTGTTCCGCTGTAGTTTTTATATCCGTTCCGTCCTAGTTTTCACTAGGCAAGAGTCCCGTCCAGGCGTGGCCGCTTGTTGGGTGGGAGAGATTCAGGCGTGTCCAGGCTGGCAATGGGCCGTTTGTACTTGTCCCAACACCGCACCTGGATTTCCCCGACTTTTCGCACCTCCTGGTGCGCCAACTTCGATGCCCTGGCGTAGAATTTCCTCGCCATCAGGGGGAGGAGGACGTCCAAGGGCTGCACGTTACTTTCGCTGTGTAGTATGGCGTTTCCATCGTAGCGCGACCTCGATAGCACCAATCGTAGCGCTGAATTCTGCACTACCTGCAGGTAGCGCAGGAGAGTGCAGCAGACACCCGACCATACCGGCGAGGCGTACGTGATCACGGGAAGCACGCACGCCAGGTATAGTCGCCTCTTTGTCTCCATGGAGAGGGCTCCTGAAGTTAGCATCGGGCGAATCCTCCTCAGTGCCTGGAATCCCTTCTTCCTGGCTTCCAATACCTGCGGCCTCCAAAGGAGCTTGCGGTCCAGTAGTACGCCAAGGTACTTCACCTCATCGGTCCATGGGATGACGTCCCCCAGCACGGAGATGTTGTTGTTCGGAAGAGCGCCGAGACCCTGTCGAAAGACGATGGCTTGTGTCTTTCTTGGGTTGACGGCGATCCTCCAACGGCTATACCAAGAGACCAATGTATCCACGGCCCGTTGCAGTTGATGAGCCGCCATACGTTTGTTGGACGAGCGCACAAGTAGTGCTGCATCGTCTGCGTATAGGGCCACTAGATAGTTCCACCCATGATCTATTGGTATGTCGTGGGTGTAAATATTGAAGAGGACTGGCCCCAGGACTGAGCCTTGCGGGACCCCAGCACGAGCCTGCTTAAGGTCCGACCCATCCTGGAGCCAGTACACCCGGAACGTCCGATGCTGGAGGTAGGATTCGATGAGGCGAACCAACCATGTCGGGAAGCGGAGAAGGATGAGCTTCGCCAGGAGGCCATGATGCCAGACGCGGTCGAACGCCTTTGAAATGTCAAAAAAGGCGCCGGCGACCGCATGCCTCCTGTTGAAGCCCTCGCTGACGAAGTCCGCTACCCTGGCGAGTTGCTGGACCGTCGAGTGATCCTCCCTGAAGCCAAACTGCTCGTCAGGCAGTAGGTGCTCCGTCTGCAGGTGTCGGCGCAGATGAGGGAGAATAAGTCGCTCGAAGATCTTGGCCAATCCCCCTAGAAGGGAGATGGGCCGCAGGTCCTCAGGCCGCAGCTTTAGATCCGGCTTCTTTGGGAGGCAGAATATTTTCGCCTTCTTCCACTCCGCCGGAAAGTAAGCGGTTTTGATGCAGCCGTTGTATGTGGCTGCCAGGAACTCGACCGCCGCCACAGGCAACTGCCGAAGGACAACATTGCTGAGGCCATTTTCCCCAGGCGCCTTTCGCAGGTTGAGATGGCGGATAACTTCCACAATGTCCCGCGGGCCAAACCTCGGAAGAGAGGCAGGATCCAGCGGGCCGCGGTCCAAGGAGTGGAGAAGGCGAGCGACTTCCTCCTCAGCTTCGTCGGACTCAGGCGTGGCGTCGTTCGGCTGGAACACAGAATAGAGATGTTCCGCGACGACAGCCGCTTTCTGGATTGGAGTGACAGCTGTTTGGTCACCTCGAAGGATGAGTGGATCTTTTCCTCGCGGCTTTGTTAGATATCTGCATGTCCGCCAGATGGTGTGGTCCTCTAGCGAGAGCGTTGAGAGGTGCCGGCTCCACATCTCCCCTCGCAGCTCCCGCAGAAGAAGGCGGACTTCCCAAGTCAGATTATCAAGCTGCTCCCGAAGATCCGCTGTGCGATGGCGCTGCCATTGCCTTCGGACGTGATTCCGGAATGAAATCGTACGGTGAATTACAGGCGGCAAAGGGATCCTGTAGTCCGGAGTGACATGCTTCCATGGGACGTGAAGATCCGTCGCCTCCTGGATGACCGACCTGAGAAGTTCCACCATGGAGTCCGCCTCTGCCGGCGAAGTTGGCGGAGATGGGTCGTCTGGCACGTTCTTGGCTATGTGTAGCCGAAAGCCTTGCCAGTCTGCGTTGGCGAGATCGCGTCTCTTTGAAGGCGGCATCCGGACCGGCCGGCCTCCCACCATCAGTAGCGTCGGGTTGTGGTCCGATGAAAGCCCGCAAATGGAGTACATGCTAAGCGAAGTCTTGACATTTCGGAAGACCGCGACGTCAAGGACGTCCTCAACAGGAAGATAAGTTGGGTCTGTCGGCGCCAGCACCTCGAGACCCTCTTCATCCGCCAGCTCCCTTAGCAGTTGGCCTCTCTTGTTGTCCTTCCGGGAGTGCCAGCTGGCATGTTTGGCGTTAAGGTCGCCCAGTATGATGGATGGGACAGATCCCTCGCCCAGAATGTCAAGCAGGCCTTCAGGATTCCACGCAGCCCTCGGACGGTAGTATACGGAGGAGATGCGCATCCAGCCCGATGTCGTCTTGACTTCCGCAGAGACGGCCTCCATTCCAGCAGGGCTCTGGGTCGCAAGAGGACGATGTTCCACGGAGTGGTGGATCAGCAGGGCCGACCCACCTCTCCTCCACGCCTGACCCATTAGTCTGACAGCCCTGTAGATGTGCCAACCCGGGATCTTCCAGTTGTCCTCCAGTCGCAGAAACGTCTCGTTAATTGCAGCAACTGCCGCTCCCTTATCCTGTAGAAACGCCCTCAGCTTCTCCGTCTTCACCCTCACGCCGCAAGCGTTCCACTGTGCGATGATACTGCATCCCTTAGCGTCCATTGGCGGTTCCATGGACGCGCTGTTGAGCCGCCAGCTCCTCTAAGAGAGAAAGGAGCATGCGACCAGTGGAAGAGGTCATGTAGCGGCGGAGAGTCCGGCAGATGGTAAGAATGGTTTCCCACAAGTCATCACCATCTGACACAGCATCGGCAGCGTTTTGCACATCAACGGGCGCCTCAGCCACAGAGTGCAGAGTTGATGCCGGAGCAAGTCCCTCCATAGTCTGCAGCATAGTTGGGCCAACAGGAGTTGGGCCATCAAGGGCTGAGCCGACAGGGGTCGGCACAGCAGTTGCGCCAGCAGGGGCTGGGCCAGCAGGGGCTGAACCGACAGAAGCCGATGCAGCAGTTGGGCCAGCGCAGGCTGGGCCAGGAGAGGCTGAAGCAGAGTCAGAGACCGCAGAGATGGCAGCAGGTTTCTTTGGCTTTTGACCCTTCTTGGCGACCCGTTGTTGTTGTTCCTGCCGCTGCCTGGGCGGGAGAGGGGCGACTACCGGAGTGGGAGTCACCACGGGTTGCGGGGGCGGCACCACTTCAGGAATCACTGCAACTGGTGCAGTGGATGTTGATGGCGTAGGTGGTAAAGTTACAGCCAATGGAGTAGCAGCAACTACTGCAGCGTATGGGCGTGAGACGCCCGTCGGAGCAGGGTCTGGCCCCTTCATTTCCGTCGTGGGACGAATGGATGAAGAATCGGAGACCGGAAGGCCCTTCCTCTTCAACTCAGCATCTTCCTGTCTTCAGAGCACGCGGAGGAATTCCGGGCAGTCCTTTGACGAGGCCAGATGCTCTCCCTTGCAGTTAGGGCAGCGAGGTGGTTCTCCGGGCGGTAGGTCGCACTCCTTGGAGAGGTGAGGACCGGAACACCGGAAGCAGCGAGCCGACATGCGGCACCCAACTGCCGTGTGGCCGAAGCGTTGGCAATTGTAGCAAGAGACAGGACCTTTCCCGCCTCGGTACAGCTCCACCTTCACGTTGCAGTGGCAGACGTTGGTGATGCTCAGGAACTCTGGGCTGCCTGGATTGCGCTCCAAGCAGGCAATGAAGCGGTCAATAGGGACCCGCTCTCTCCCTTTCTTCCGCTCGATTTTAACCTGGCGAACATTCCGGACAAGAAATCCTTTGGCCGCCAGATCTTCTGCTACATCCCCTTCTTCCAGGTCAGCCGCAACTCCGCGAAGGAGGAGACGAGTGGCCCGGACGCTCTCGAGTGGAAACGAGTGATATTGGATTTTATCCCCATCCAATATCTCCCGCACCTTTCGATGCTGCGCTGCAGTGGAGACGAGGATTCTCGTAGAGATCCGTCGCACCTGCAGCTCAAAGTGTTCGTCCCCCAGTGCCCGAAGTGCAGTGGTGATATGCTTATGGGAACTGACGCCATAAGCTATGATGGCCGACACCTTGATGCGCTTCTGAGGCACATCTGTCGAACCCCGGGCTGTTGATGGTTGATTCGCAGCAGCCAACGGCTGCGGACGCCCGCGGGATTTTCTCTTCTTTCGGCCGACAGTTGTGAAGTCGTCAGCAGAAGTGGAAGCCTCAGCCCCTTCGACGCCCAGAATAGGAGCTGCCCTTGCAGCCAAGTCATCGGTGGGCGTTGGTGAAGTCGGAGCTTTGCGTTTCCCACGAACGCCCTCGACGACTTCCATCGGGAGTGGATGGTCGCTTGAGGCAGCAGGACTGTCAGCAGTAGTGGCAGCGGGTGATGGATCAGCCGTAGCAGAAGTTTGGTGGCCCTGTAAAGGGCCGTTTGACAGTTGGGTGCCCTCCTCGCAGGGGCGAGAAGTTTCCGTTGCCGAAGGGTCGGCGGAAGTTTCTGTCCGACGAGCAGATTTTTGGCCCTGAAAAGGGCCTTTTAGCAGTTGGACGCCCGGTCTAGGTTGGACCTCGCAAGGGCGAGAAGGCACTTGTGCCGAAGAGTCGGCGGAAGTCTTCATCGAACTGCTCGAAGAATCAGCCGAAGAACAGGATTTTTGGCCCTGTAAAGGGCCGTTTGGCGCGAAAGCGCCCGATGACCCCGATGTTCCGGAGGAGATCCGTGCAACAGGGCAAGATTGTTGCTGAAGTCTGGTCTTGCAGGCAGCTTCCCAGCAAACCTGCACAGACGTAGAATTTAGCAGTTTATGGCCCTGCAAAGGGCCGTTTTGCGCATCAGAGGCATTCCGCAAATGAAGGCGACTCTGCCGCTGGACCACAGCAGCTTTCTCCATTTCAGTGCAGGCAGCTCTCCATGAAGTTAGAGCTTCAGGGGCGAAGGTTTCGCCCGATAGCTCTCTCGACCAATCAGGTCCCGTCGATGACGAGCGGCGATGGGAATTATCCCGCGGTACACTCATTTTGCTGCAAAAGCGGCAAAAGAAGGGTACCTGTGAACTTTGAGTGTTCAGTGAACCTCCAACTCAAAGAACAGGGCTCTCAGCGAGCATCTCAAGTGGTGGCCACATCAGATTTTTTAAATAAATGAATGCATTTTGGAACTCTTGTGTATTCCAACGTGGAATGACCTTTTCCGTTTTTGGCACGTTTTTTTTTTAAAGAAAAATAACCCGCTCATGTGATCAATCTGTCTGTCCATCATTTGACAACCTACTTTTCTACTTTTTTGTTTTAAGAGATGTTTGAAAAATTATTTTCGAATTACATAGTTCATAGCAATATATGAATTTTCCACAGATTTGATTTTACTAGTAGTTCAGATAACTCCCGATAGGTGGCTATTTTACATTATAATGGATCAGTTTTTCCCCTCCCCAAAGGGGGAGGCATACCAGAACTCTGTAAATATTTGAAAAAACGTGCTTCTACCTCTTACTTTGGAAAAAGCATCTTGCTTGCTTTAGAATCAGCAATCGGCGAATCAATACTGAAGATGTCAGATTTGTAGCGAGAATGCGAATTTGGACATCCCAACCGTTTTATAGCTGCTAAAGTTACCTTTTTCTGTGTTGAAGAGAAAACATTGGAACTGGAGAGTAATTTTGGAAGCAAGAAAATACCCATTAACTAGCAATAATATAGAACTTTGACGAAAACGCAGCTGGAAGATCTCGGCGCCTGTGGTGCAGTTTAAGAAGTGAGTATTATTTTCTCTCCGTTGTGATTAAGACAAGTTATGTTACAATTAAAATAATTGTAACACTTGAGTACCGAAAAAATATTTAATAGAACGAAAAGACATTTTTTCGCATCCGTTTCGGGAGACGGCCTTTGATATGCGGCGCCTACGGCAAATGCTACACGTTAGTTACGTTACTGAACTTTGGATTAGTTACTGCGACTAGTTATGAGAGCTATTCTGTAGGATTAATTTAATTATTTTTGAATTTTTAGGTGAAAAGGTTGAGCGTCTCTGCTGTTCCCTTCAATTGCTGAGATCGCTTGCGTCTAGCCTGGGGCTAAGATGGCTGTTTTCGGTTGTCACCGAAAACAAGCTAGACACAATTAATCTACGAAGTAGATACATAGAAGAGAAGTACAGAGAATTACATACATATATGGTTTAAAAATAACCTGTACCTCTCCTTCTGTTCATACTGGCAATGTGGACATTTCCAAAAATATTTATCTTCCGATGAAAATGTTGATTTTAAAGGTGTCTTTATATGAAATTAGTAACCATTTTAACTGTATTTAAAAAGTTACTTATCATGAGAGTTCTGAATATTGTGGGTCTCATCATGTAGTCCTTCGAGGGATACTGATGCAGGAAAAAAGTACTTAACCTTCAAATTTTAAAGCCGAATTACGTGAATGTGGGTTGTTTCTTTTTTTAACCGATGTAAACTTGTTATAATATTTATATATCAAGGATTCATTAATTAATTAAGTTTCAAGTTTAGAATAATAAATGATAAGGTAAAAAATCATTTCGGAAGCCATTAACTTAATTCGAGAGCTTTCAATTTTTATAAATATGGTAAACCTCTTGCAAATTTATTGGTTATTGTAGATAAAATCAGCTTAACCTACTGCCTTTGCCATTTTAATACAGAGTTGAATGGATTTATGAAGATAAAACTTAAGCCCTTAAAAAAATGAAGATTGGATAATAGATACAGTAACGAATACATTTTAATTTCGATGAAACACTCGGAGTTAAAAACAAGGATTAAAAACTGTTTACCTTTCTTTTCTAGGTTATCAATCGTACTAAGCCAAATACAGCTTCCTAACAATCGGTTGCTCTGCTGCAATTATTAAGTGAGTTTTACACGGATTAACCCGTAGTTACAGCCAAGTCAAAATTCGGCGGCTATATGGTTTGAATAAGACGCACCATTTCAGCGTTTAGATAAAAAGACAACAAATGACCACCGATTTGGTTTATTTACTAGGAAAGATAAGCATTCATCGCGCAACTAACTAAGTTATTAACACTGATTTGAGGCCGAGTAATGTTTAAACCCACGGCGTTTTTAACTCGGGGAAGTTCCAGGAACTACCGAAACATCCGGACCGAAAATCCGATGATTATGGAGGTAACAAAACGAAATTACCAGAGGGAGCAGTTTGAGTAAAAAAGAAAGAATTCAGTGGACGTTATTTAAAGTGACAAAGACCGTATAACTGGGTCCCTCGACGAATTTTTCCCTTCCTCTCTTTCTCTCACACACGCTCGCCCGGAAAAATGACAGTCGCACTCCGTATTTATTCTCCTTTCGTTTCGCCCTGCCTGGGATTTATTTTTTCATTTCGCCACCCCCGCTGAGCGTGGCGGGAGAGCGGTAATTAAGACACAGGAGGGCCGATGCTCCCGCCAAAATGGATTAAGACACTATGCAAAAAATAAACCTTTTTACGCTGAAAAATCTCTCTCTCCTCTCATCCTCAGTTATCTCCCTCTTCCTGGAAAGGTGGAATATTAATCCGCTAATCTCGTTAATACATGTGGATTTTTATGGGCGAAAAGCTTATTTCCGCGAAGAAATTAATATTCCCTTCATTTCTGGTCACTTTAAAAAAAAACTTCACTCAGGATGTGTCGTTTTGTCGGGCCAAAAAGTTTTCATCGCAAAATGCCAAAATTTATTCAAATTGTATTGAATGAACTAAAGTTTTGATTATAAGAGGTAATATGAATTTGTAAGGGCACGTGTGCTTATTAAATCCTATAAATAACTACGCGGTGTTGAATTTTGTCCACATATGATGACTTCACTCGCATTCATATTTCATATAACGTCGAATAACTGGAATATAATCGCATAGGTTTTAAAAATACTTTTATTTTTATTAGATTGACACCACATGAAGTTTTTGATCATTCGCCGTGTAAAACAAATGTCCGAGTTCGATTCCATGGGATTTTCGTTTTTCCATTTGATTAGTATGTAATCGCTAGAAGTCTGATGCGCAGAACTGTGCTTTTTAAATTTAAATACCGTAATTTTCCGATTATAATACGCATTTTTTTCCTGAAAATAATGGTAAAAACTTAGGGTGCGTATTATACATGGTAACTAACGCATATAACTTTTTCTACCAAGGACATAATTTTATTTTCGAACATGGCTTTCTAAATAAATTGTACCGACCAGATTTATACAAAATGCGTCGTTGAGACATATTTTAATACATTGTTCTTTCTGTAACTTTTATGCTAAAATCATATATGAGTTTGAGTATGCTTAGACAAGTATGCAAAAGGCCGCAGTAAGTATCACAAAAGGCCGCCTGTTCCCCACCCCTGATTTAGACCATTGATTTCATTCTTACATATAAGCCAGTATGGAGAAAACAAACATCCATACCATCAGTGGGATTTGATGTACCGCGGCCAGTCAAAATATTGCTTATTCTAAATAAAACTAAAAATTACTTGAAAACTATAATTTCTGAGCCTAAATTTGTTCAAATCATATATATATATATATATATATATATATATATATATATATATATATATATATATTTATTTATTGAAATAGAAAGCTTCTTAAGAAATTTGTAGAATGATTGAAAATTAATGATTGTAATGTTTACTCATGAATATCAAGTATAAAATGAAACATTCATTACACAAGACAAAGTGTTATTTATAATAATGATACTTTTAAAAAACAGCGGGATATATTTTTTCAGCAAAGTAGGACAAGGAAAATTTTTTCAGAGGACAAAAGGAGGACATGTTTTATTATCTGGGAGGACAAGTCCCTCAAAAGGAGGACGTCCGGTCACCTTAGTATTTCTCATAATTGAGACTTCGATGCTAGATTTGCAATATTTAACACGGAAAATTATAGATATTCTCATCGCCGTTTCTGTTATCTAATTCGCATTTTGTGTTTTCGTTTGAGTTTTTTCCCGAATTTATAACTTTTCAAAAATAGTTACTTGAGTTACTGGGATTGTTGGTCTCGGGTTTTCAGTACATTAGTACTTAATTTATAAGCAAAGATAAAGGTCGATTAAACGTTTTCGTGAAAACTTTCGTCTAAATATAAAGCATATGAAAGACCGCACTTAGAAATTTCCAATCAAAGCCGCTAACGATTGTAGCGACTTAGATAATATCTATTTCCGTTAAAATTGGCATTTATTTTGTCTGAAGCAACATAGCATCTAATGATTTTAAACGAATATTAATTTTCTTATAATACGTTTAATCTGAATAAATGTTAATTTTACGTTTCAAAAGTTCGTTAAGTTAATGTTAAAGTAGCTTGAAAATGATAAGCGAGCCGTCAGACGAGGTTGGGCCATACATAAAACGGGCCAGCCACTAGTTCAAAAATCAATGTTTAATTAGCTCTTTTTGACGCGGTGTAGTTTTCTTTGGATCAACATTTTGTTAAATTGGAATTCTACGTTCATACGCAAGTGATCAACCGAACAAACCAAAAACCGAAGTTGTAGTCAGCATAGAATGATTTTCAGATATGACGGCGATGATAAACACCCGAATGCAAATTGAGTGATGATTTATTTTATACTAAAGCAGAAATCACAAGAGCTGCTTCTTTACTTTCTCCGTACGTAGTGTAGGGAAAATATTGTTCCCATGAGAATAATCGATTTCGAGATTTCAACGGAAATACACGTTTTGAGGTCCCCCGAACACGTTTTGATCATTTTTCTCGATGATGTCTGTGTGTGTGTCAGTTTTTTTGTGGGTGCTCTAACTGAAAAACTATTAATAATGTCAACGCAAAATTTTATATTTAACATTTTTATGAAAATCACAAGCGTTGATTAGTTTTTTGCAAAATCGTACAACTTTTCACTTATCCGTTTTTTTATTTGCTTTAATATTTGATAAATGTAAAAATGTACCAGAATAAAAGTTGTAGGGAATTTAATTTTATACAATCTTGGTTTGAAACATTTCTCCGTATTTATTGAAGAGATATCTTAAAAACTAAATTTTTTTAGTTGCCACCACACCACCTACCGGCGACTATTGTAAACACTATGCTTATTGTTAGTTACGTCTTAGTAACGCTCCTTTTTATTTTGTTAATTGTTGGACCTTCGTGGCTATATCCAATTTCTTTTCTTTGTAGTCTATATTTTTCTCGCAGTTGCTTAAACTATTTATTATAATTTTTACTTTCTCCATACGTAGTATGGTATTGTTTTCATGAAAAAATCGATTTCGAGATTTCATGAGAAATACACGTTTTGCGGTCCCCTGAACACGTTCTGACTTTTCTCGACGGTCGGTATGTGGTAGTTTTTTGTGGGCGCTCTAACTGTTAAACTATTAATCATGCCAACACGAAATTTTATATTTAACATTTTCATGAAGGTCGCAAGAGTTCATTAGATTTTGATATAAATCGGTTAAACGGAAGTGGGGGTTTATTTTTGCCACATCCGTTATTTTAAAATATTTGCTTAAATATTAGTTATATGTAACAATATACCAGAATAAATGCTGTAGAAAATAAAATTCTCAATAGCATTTGTTTGAAAAATTTTCGCATTGCTTAAGAGATATCTTTAAAACTAATTTTTTAGCTGCCACTACCTACTGGCGACTTTGGTAAACAATTGATGCTTAGATACGTATTAATAACGCTCTTTTTTATTTTCTTGATTTTTGAAGCTTCCTGGCTATACCCGATATCAGAAGGCTATTGTTTGAGTCAAGTCTTTAAATTTTTCTCGCAGTCCATTAAAATATTTATTATCATGTAACCTATTTGGAATTTTTTAAAAATATAACAGTTATAGAGAAAGTCATGTGGTGGCCACATCTGATTTTTATACAATTTTTTTAATATTGAGAACACGGGTTTGAAGATTCCGGGTGAAGCTCGACAAAGTGATTTCCAAAGTTTTAAAAACTTTTTGCATGTTACCACAAAGTCGAATTGGTGACATACATTATTTAAACGTAATGAAATCTCTATATCTCTGTGGAGAATGGGTCCTTTTAAATATTAATCAGTATTCAATCCATCGATTGTAGAAAATTAAAAGAGCATAATTTTTAAAGCATAAACAAGGGGTGTCGATGCGACCAGTAGGCGAGTGCATACGATAACTCAAGTCTCAAATCATCAACGGATGACACCACCTTTTTACTTTCTCCATATACGTAGTATAGAGAAAGATTGACTTCGAGATTTCAACGGAAACATACGTTTTGAGGTCCCCTGAAACCCGTTTTGACCATTTTCTCCATGGTGTGTGGGTATGTGATAGCTTTTTGTGGGTGCTTTAACTCAAAAACTATTAATCAGGTGAACGCGAAATTTTTTATTTAACATTTTTATGAAAGTCAGAAGAACGGATTAGTTTTTGGTAAAAATCGGTCAACCGGAAGTGGGTGTTTACTCTTTTCACATCCGTTATTTTGAAATATTTGCTTAATATTTGATAAATGTAAAAATGAATCGGAATAAAAGTTGTAGAACATTTAATTTCTACAACCTTTGTTTGAAACATTTTTTTCATATAATGTATTGTTTTAAGAGATATCTTATATTCTTTAGCTGTCACCACCACGCCACCTATCGACGACTATTGTTAACAAATTGCTTGTTGGAGCTTTGTGGCTATATTCAATATCGGAAGGCTATTTTTTCTGTTCTTTGTAAATTAAAATTTTCTCGCAGTTTCTTAAAATGTTTTATGTAACCTATTTGGAATTTTTAGAAATAGTAGAGATATAGAGAATGTCATGCGGTGGCCATATCAGATTTTTTAAGATTGCGATACGAAAGAGAAAAACGACTATATTATAACATTTAAGAGCAAATAGCCATTTTCGGTTCAAAACGCATCGCAAACATTCTTTGACGACTTATAAAAATTCTGCGTGTTCAATATTCCCCTTATATTTTCATTATGGATCTTGAAACTATTTTTCTTGAGCCACATGCCCTCAACGTTTCAAAAATTGACGCCGAAACACTTTCGCTCCATAGAAAATTCCATCACGCGCTAGCGATAATTCTATATCTGTTTCTTCCTCTCTCCTCTTGCACTCTTCCTTCCTCTTCCTTCACGGTCGTTCGATGGGTGGTAAAAAGGGGAAGAAGTTGGGAGAAGGAGAGAACGGATTGGTGTGTTACACCTGCGTCGTCTATATCCCTCTCTAGGAAACCTTTCGTCTCATCTATAGCTATTCCTTTCGAATTTATTTTTCTCACCTTTCCCTCCTTTCTCTACGAACCACAGACTAAGTTTTCATCAGAGCGAGCCGTCACTATTCACGGTCTCTTCAACCGCGGTTTCGAATACTCGCGGGCAGCAGCCTGTATAAACATATTTTCATTTATAACACCCAGCGGTTTGCCATTTGCACGCAGACTACTATTCTTTATATTGAAGGAGAATGATAATCAATGATCGTTTATATTTCCCTTCATCGCTTCCCCGAGAAAACCAGCTTTCCATTTTGTATAAACAGGAAAAAAGATTTGGTCGTTGGCATTATTGTGAAAAAAAGCTACAATATGTTGAAGCGCAGGATCATTCAGTCGAAATATCACCTGTCACCCGGATGTTGTATTTTTACTTTTACTTCTGATAAACGACTATAAAATGCACTGTTTTTTTGCTACACGAATGGGAGAATAGGCTTTATATTGTGTACAAGCACTATGCAAAACATATGGCTATAACCGATTAGAAGATGAACAAGTATCCTTCATCGAAGCGTTAGCCCGATCAATATGTCAACCTTCAATAAGATGGATGTACGTGTATCTGAACATATTTCTGTCCATCTTCATTTCCCAGTTTCAGTTAGCTCGAACATGAAAGGGGAATAAAAATATAGTTGGGGCAACTTTTTGTATGTTTAACAAGATAAAAGCACGAACAGAGAACGATGCAAATCAACAGATAGTGGATTTATTTATAAAATAGTAGTAAATATTTGTGAAAGACGGCACTCCAAAGGTTTCTAATAGTGAGCAGTAAAACCTGATTTTTCGCATTATACGATGCAGATCCAACTTAACAATGCTCTCACTGATGTCAACCAATTCTGAATGAAATTTAGTGAGTTCGGCGAAATTATAATCTTCAAGTCAATTATTTTTATTACTATGATACTTGGTATTAGCCATAATTATTTTCATTTTTAACCTTTCATTTTCTACTTCCTCCCAGTAACCTAATTTGTAAATACGCATAAATTTCTTCAACTGACGAAGGTGTCTTCCTCAAGTTTTTCCTTCAATCCATTCTCTCTGTCGAGAGTTTTCTCCTGAAGTGGATTTTTCACTGCGATAAACAATTCCTTTTAACTCACATTTTTTCGTCCCACAAACTTAACAAAAGATGGCGGTATCTTTAATGTTTCAATTTCAGTGAGGTGTGAAATTTTTATAAAGCCCAACTTTTTAAATGGTGCCATATTTATCTAATTCGGATGCGCGTATATTAAAATGCTAAACCTAATATATTTTACACGATGAAAGGTTAAACCCAAAGGAGGGATTATACGTATATTCTCAATTTTTCGTAATTAAGACGTTTGTTTGTGCGTCAGCCTCTAGACCCACTTTCTATGCTTCCCTCTCTATCTTGCTCAGTTATCTGTCCCCGTCTCTATCTCTCTGCTCCACTCTCTCTTTGTCTCTATCTACGTGTCTCTTTCACCCTTTCTCTCTCCTCGCGGTCTTGCTGAGATCATCTGGCACGTAGTGTAATCAGTAAAATTTTCTAGCTGGCGTTCCTCCCGCAGTAAAAGGGAAAGGGCGGAAAAGTAAGTTTAAATCTCAATTTTCGCATTACGCAATTTGGGGAGGTTTATTTCGGGGACAAAAATTACTTTCTCCCGTATCAGGACAATTGGTGCTTCTAATTTTGTTTTTTCCTACTCGAATCTCGCGAGAAAACGGAACCGGAAAGCAAAACACGTAAACGAATACTGTCATCTCGAGTAAAAGAAAAAACTTCTCGAACTTAACAGATTGACTCGATAATTAGTATCGCTCATCCAAGCCCTGGATTTCTCCACCGAATAAGACTAATCCGCGACAGTTATGATTAAAATAATATGATGTTATCATCATCCAAATAAAGCAAAGTTTTGTTAGTTAAGCGAAATTTAAACTGACGCGGCTATTATCCAACGCAGTCAAATATTGGCTAATTTAATTCCATAGTTACGTAATTATTCATCACTTACGAGTATCTTGCGGGGATTTGTTTTATGGAATATTTTAACTGTAAAAGGTGTTACGTCGACATTTTTTATCTTGGTTAGTGTCACAAATTGATCGATACTGATCTCAAATGATGCGACCATATAGCCATTTAACGTCTTGAAAAAAAATGTCAACATCATTTTCCGTTGTAGCATGAAACAAAATTATTCCTTTAAATGTAAACCAGACTGTAGTAACAGGAATGGCTTGTCCTTTTAAACAACGCCATTACTGTCTCAGCGCAAACATTTCCCCAAATAATTTAGCCCGGGTCTTCCCTTCAGCGAAAGTGATATTGTGTAAAAAGTTCTCCATTCTCTCAACGCCCACATCCTTTCGCCAAGACGGAGAGAGCGGCGAAAATAGGAAGAGGAGAATTTTCTCGCGCAAGTTTTTCCTTCTTCCTCCACAGCCAGCATCCCGGGACGGGTGCTAATAGGAGACACGAAAAACCAAAGGGACGCCACGGCACAACACTTTGTGGGAGGGAGGGGGAGGAAAGGGGAGGGAAGAACGGTCGGGGGCGAGGAGAAGAACTGGCAAGTATCCCGCGTAAGGAAGGAGCACTTTGAATTTGGACGGGTGAGAGAGTCGGCCCCGGGGAAAATTTCCAGCTATAAATCAAGCCACGAGGACAGCGAAAGTAGTTGGAAAGAATTGCTTGTGCCAGATAAGAAGAGAGAAAGAGGGAGGGGAGAAGAGAAAGAGAGGGAAGGAGAGAGAGAGAGAGAGAGGGAAGGAGAGAGGAAGGCGAACTCATGGAGACGCAAGCGGAATGACGGAAGGGAATTGCATAAATATCTTAGAAGTTAAAAATTGCCGAAGGAAAAGGAAATGATAAATATTTTAAGGCGGTTGCCGCAGTAAAACGGCGACGGATGTGTTTCTTTAACATCTAGGAAGAAGCGAAATAGCGATTTCATCGTCTCTTTTCGCGTTGAAATTCAGCTTCCGCACTCATTTCTTGTAAGATTGTGTAGATACTTAAATTGCATTCCTTTTGAACACACTCGACTCTTTATTCGGGTTAAAATTGGCCTCGGATGAAATGTAGACGGATTTAAACTTTTGTCGGTTGTGAGATGTTTTCACCTTAGCTGCAGTAATAAATATATATTAAAAATGTCTAATTTTCATTACAAAAACTAATTAACCAATGGCATATAATAAAATTATTTATAAGTGAACACACAAGATTTTTTTAGCATAAATGCATACATACAATCCGAGAATTCCAAATTTGGGTCCCCTTTGATTCAGCTACTATGTCTATTTGTTTAAACGGACAACGAACGGTTGGACGTAAAAGTGAAACCACGAGCGCTTTCTCATTTAACCCGCCAAATACATATACTTATATAAATACATGTATAAAATAATAAACGATAATTTATATAAATTTGATAAAATTAGACGAATAAAATGTATTCTCTGAATTACATAAAACTATCAGTGCATGAAAATTCCTGAAAAATACCGAACTCTGTTAATAGGCAATGCAATTTAATTACGTTATTCACAAATCCGGCGAATAACTTTTAGTCCCTGGACAGTGCACCGTCGAGCTTTCGATTTTTTCTCTCCTCCTTCGTCGGAGTCGCAATTTAATCATAAGACCCGTGAAAAATTAATTTTTTGCTAAAAAACTTAGCTAACGCACGCATTCTCTTTGTTTAGGTTCACGTATTTATCATTTGTTCTCCAAAGATTTGAAACCATCTTCGAATAATAAAAAACGGTTAAATAAACCTTTACGCTGCTTCCATTTAAGCCAGTGTTCCGTACGATATAAATGATGTCCGAACGCACCGTTTGAAACTTAGTGCCAAATTGGATGGAAAGGAATGACATGATAAAAAGTGCATAACGCTAACAATTCTCCTTAGCGCTATATCTTACACACATGTAATAAAAATGTCTTCTTTTCCGTTTTTGGAAAGGATATTTCCTTTAGTTTCCTGTTAAAAAAGCTGTCCACTGTATTCATACCGTAAAATCAGTTTAGTATTTTGCCCTTCAGAACGACTGAATGGTATTTAACGCAGTTAAGACTTGTTATTTCTGGATGTTTATACGCAGAAAAATACTTACTTTTAATGAAAATAGGTAATTCAAAACAAGGTTAACCCGCAATTGCCTGCGCAATGCATTATGAAGAGAAAATTGATATTATTTTAATAAAACTTTTCAAGCGATCAAAAGATTTTAAGGAAAATAAAATAATGGATTAAATTAAAGCAACGAGGAGTATAAAATATGACGCAATATAAACAAAAACGATAAAAAATAATAATATACAACTTCAGAACGAGTTCGCCTACGGGATTTATTTTTAGCAGTTTTTTAAAACTGCTATTGTAATCGTTTTGTCAGTAAGCCCATCCGTCACGCTTTCACGTCCAGTGAACTACTTCTACGCCATTCAAGTTAGAGCAACCAAATTTTGAGAGATTGTTCCAGCGGTAGAAATTAGAAGACTCCTTAGGCAGCCTAAGGGACCTAGTGGAGGGCACAATGAATAATAAAACATTGAATTAATGAATTACTTCTACACCGTTCAAGTTACAGAAAACAAATTTTCAGGGTAGTTTTGGTTGGTAACAGTTATAAACGTTATTGATTTTGGGGACCGTCTGTCTGTACGTTTTTCTTTTAGCTGGATCTTAACAACCCTTTATTACTTATCTATACGAGTCCGTTGCTAGGGTGAATTTTCGTTTTGTTTGCATAGAATAAATAAAAGAGAAGCTTTAAAACGTTCAAATTACTTTCGAAACAGGATAAGATATATTACAACTGTTTAGCTACGGTGAGATATGTTTTTAAAAACTTCTAATTGATTTTGGGTTTTACGTTTTGTTTTTAATGCTAAGTTTCTAATCAAAGTACAGTGTAACATTATAATAGATCACTTTGTTCGTTAAATCTGAAGTTTTTTAATTATGCATAAACGCCAGTTTTCTTGTATTGTGAAAAGATTTATAATAATTTTATTGGGGATTCTGTGCCCGACACAGTGTACCACCAGCGATAGTGGCGCCGCAATTGACGAGAAATGTACTATGTGGAGAACGTAATTTTTAGGCAAAAGTTGAATTAAAGCTTAAAACCATATACATATGTTATCCCCTACCCCAACCTATCCCGGGTAGGTGGGCGTATTCTTTCACAATGACAATACCATTTTTAAGTCTGGAGATTCAAAATATGTTGTACATTTCCGGTAGTATAATTTTGCATCTTTGCCCACGGGAAATAAAATCTACTTCAAACCTAATCGTAGCGTGTAGTTAAGCGTGTCAGACACAAGAAAGAGACCTTCGCTTGATGTTTAGAAAGAATAGACTTTAACGTATTACATTTTATCGTCGCTTTCTCGTGAGTTACAGTGCAACTTTTACGGGTACTCGAGTATGCCGGGCACGCGTAAGTTGAATAGCTATTTTATTTATTAATTAAATGAGTTATATGTGTTTTTTTAAATAACCTCCCTTATTATCCGATTCGTCAGTTCTTGCCTTACATGATATTTTCATTCTTTTGTAAACACAAAGAAGTCTGTATCTTAGTCGAATTAGACGAAAAACAAGAATTCCACTAAGGCAATTAATGGTGAAAGCATGAGAGAAAGCATCGGATAGGAAGCATCCCAAATATTTCTCTAATTTATTTCGAGCACCAGTAAATACCCACCGAATATTTAAATAAATGAAATTCTTCTCGAGTTTTGTTTTGAACCATCGCAAAAATACGAGTTTCTTCCTCTTAAAATCACATCAAAAGAAAGCGCAAAGAAAATAAAACTGCATTTTCTTCGAGTAATATTCACTTCCCGCAATAAAAATATACGTATTTATTACCATTCCAACCCAATTTTGCCTCTCAATTAACCTTAGAAGCGTCGCTTGAAGTCGGGAGAGAAGGAGATAATAAAGAAGCGATGTAAGAGAGACGGCGGAGAAAGAGAAAAATATATCATAAAGAGCCTTTTTTGAGGAATGAAAAAGGAATCTGAGGAGGTGGGGCAGGAAATTACTTGGAGGGTGAAGTGAAAAGAAAGAAGCTTTTCATAAGAGAGAGAGTTGGAAATGAGGAGAGAAAGGGAATCGAGCTGGAGATAAAGATGGGGAAGGGAAAGCGATGGAGAGAGAGAAAGAGGGAGAGAGAAAAAGAGGGAGAGAGAGAGAAAGAGGGAGGGAGAGAGAAAGAGGGAGAGAGAGAGAAAGAGGGAGAGAGAGAAAGAGGGAGAGAGAGAAAGAGGGAGAGAGAAAGAGGGGGAGAGAGAGAGAAAGAGGGAGAGAGAGAGAAAGAGGGAGAGAGAGAGAAAGAGGGAGAGAGAGAAAGAGGGAGAGAGAAAGAGGGGGAGAGAGAGAGAAAGAGGGAGAGAGAGAGAAAGAGGGAGAGAGAGAGAGAAAGAGGGAGAGAGAGAAAGAGGGAGAGAGAGAAAGAGGGAGAGAGAGAAAGAGGGAGGGAGAGAGAGAGAGAAAGGGAGAGAGGTGGACGAGAAAATGAATCTAAGAAAAGTTTCTTTCTCCTACGAGAGATGGAAGATAGTCCTATGAATGTAAGGTAAAGCGGATGTTCCCTATCCCTTTCTATAACTCCTCTCTTTTCCTGCTTCGAGGGAAGGAAGACAGTGGGCGGAAAAAAATTGAGGAAAAGGTCCATCCCGCGGAACGATGACACAAATGCGGCCTTAAAAAAAAGGGAAAGAATTAAGAGGTCGTTCACATGATATGTGTGTTTTATTTAAAAAGATTTCCGACTTAGCGCGGAGCGACCATTTCACATCGTTTGCAATTAAGCTACCACTAAGCACTCCTCTCCTTTATCTCTCGCTTTCAAGCTTAATAAATGGCAATTAGATATCTCTGACGTGAACATTAAGCAAATACGCATTTATTTCATTTCATTTTTTGCGAACAACCTGAAAAAATGGATCAATAAGTGGCCGTATTTCCAGAAGCTTTCCTGCCTGAATTTATTTTATGAATAACGTTAAGGAAGTCGCGGCGTATATCTTTCATTAACTTTATTCGAGATAAAATTGGACTTCCATGTATAAAACTAAAAATGAATGAGTTGGTGGATGTTATGAGATGCATTCCATAGGGAAAACCCAAATGAAAGATCGTTAATAAGCACTGATAAAGCGGGATGAAATGAAACTCGAAATGAACGCATGTTAATCTAATATGATGGTATAAGAAACAAGTAAGATACCCATGCTAAAGCAGGAGGCGGAAGAACGTTCTCTTTAAAATTTTCAGGGTTCTGGTTTATCTCCCGTTTTGGGGAGCTGACGACCCGCTCCGTTTGGACTACTGTGACGTTGTATACCAAGATCCATCAAAGGAGCTTGCCCTTAAGCTCCAGCGTATGATTCATCTTTAATTTAAAGAAGTCAGACCATATTTCGGAATATTTTTTCAAACTTTCATGGCTAAACCTTGAATCGCGTAGAAAATTGCATTTTCATTTGTTATTATAGCAAATCCTTAAAACAAATGCCCCACGATATCTATCCACAGAGTTTATGTGTATTTCATTTTATGTACTTTTCTCATATTATCCTCCCAATCTTAAAATATTGCTATGTAGGTTTCACAGGTTCTTCACACCTCCCATCTTGCGTGGGTGTTTTCCTGCAGTGGGATTTTTCATAGGGAATAGTATGTTAGTTTTCCCTTGTATTTTTCCACAAACAACAAATCTCCATTTCTTTTCATTTCCAAAATTGCTAAATTGGCACTGTATTTACGTAGTAAATTATTTTATGCAATATTTTATTCTATTTTTATTCTTTGTAACTTTCTTCCTGTTTGTAATTGACAATAGGTTAGATGGAAGAAGAGACTTCTTAGTCTCAATCTCGCGTCAACGGTACGGTTATTAGCGTTTTGTAACGAGAGAAATTATTGACATATCTGCATTGCAGTTTAAAATAATCCAAACTATTACATTATAATTTTTAATTTAATTTTATATGATAAATTTTCCGCAATGATTTTTCAATTGCTGTAAACGATTTAGTTTTTGGTTGATTTCATTTTCAATCGTTTTTGTTTTTGTGTTAAGTTTTCCAAATCAAACTCTGGATAATTACTCAGGTATCTTTAGTCAACGTTTAAAATCATCAACGTATAATAATTCCTGTATAATTAGCATTATTTTTCTATAATTCTTTAAATGTTGTGAATGAGCAATGGATCTGTTTCTTAACGTCTCTATTTTAAATTGACGCTTTTTATGTGAAATTACACCAACCGTTGTCTAATATTGGTGTAAAGGAAAAACATCTGCAGATATCAGAAAGAATGAGAGCAAGAATTGCAGAGATAGTTCGAAATTTTTACATGAAAACCAAAACTGTCGAATCCAGTACTCATTTGCAACAGCTTTATGGAATTAAAATTAGAAGAATAGGCTGAAGAAATTGGTAGCGCATAAGCATTCGCATATCTCACAAACACCGGATGTTTCTATAAGTGCGATTTCTCCTTCCCTACATATATAGAGGTATTTATTCTGACTGGTTTTGAAGTCGGGTACGAATGAAATTAGGAGACGTAGCGAAGATGGACGAATTTCAAATAACTGGAAGAATCGAGATACAGGGTAAAAGAGAAAAACATCGATGGGTGCAAGAGATACGAGATGCGTGGAAATGCGGATTATTACGTCTTAGTCGTTTGGAGGAAATGTTAAGAGAAACGGAAACCATTAGGACAGCGTTGAAGGGAGAAAGCGAAGAAAGGAAGCCCGGGAGAGAGGACAGGAATAGGGAAGCAAGGAAGTGTCACGGGGAAGCTCCTGAGAGGCTTCGGAGGTTTGGAAGGAAATTGTCTCCAGAGAGTACGGCCGTAGCAGCGTTCGGAAGAATCATTAATATCCGCTTAAACTCGGAACGACGCGCATTATATCTTCGACTGTCCCATTTTTGGAGTTCCGTATTCATGCAGCGTAGGCTGGAAAACATTTAAGCCGGATTCAGAAGCAATTGAAATTATGAACATTTTTATAAGATGGCCAATTGCATCACAAATTGCGAAACTATAAGTCGGAATTATGCTAACTGCTGCCACTTGTGTTCTTGCATATACGCTTGCTTTTTAGTTCACTTGTAGATGAACCATAAAGCATGTACTAAACTTTAGTTAAATATCCAAGAACTTATTAAAAGCAAAAATCTCGAAGTGATTAAACTGACAAACCAGAATCCTCTAAAAGTCATAAAATAAGCATTCTAATCCTTATGGAGAATTCTGATTTATCAGTTAGATCTTTGCCACAAGAATAATGAGGATAATAATTCTCTGAATTAAAATCGAGCAGACATTCACTTTATAACAGTTTCCTCAATGTCAAACGGAAGTAGTAGTTAGGTATCTCTCTATATTTTTGGCAGGTCATTCTATCCGGGTAGATCAGAGCAATAGTTTTCGATTAAAATTGTAATAGTGACCATGCTGTATTTATCTATAGTAAAAATGAGAAACTACAACATAATCATCTTCTATTTAATATTTTTTTAAATTTCTCAGTCACGTAACACTTCAAAACATATTATATAAATCCATAGGTACTTCTAAAAGTGCTTCAGAGCTTATATTTGGAAAAAAGATTGGTCTTGGGGTACAACCTCTGAGGGAAAACCTAAACTTCAGAAAAACTTATATTTAAGGGGTGTTTTAGACTCCAATGTCCAGTTTTAAACACCCATAATAAAAGCATTGAAAACGATGCAGAGCTTTCTAATTTTTTTTTATTAGTTAAAATTAAGATACAAAGTCAGGGTATAAACAGTTCTCTGGATGAAAGATTGAAGTTTAATAGTTTTGAAGAAAAAATTCGAATCCGCGCCGAATCAGCATAAAAATCCTTTTTTAATCAGAAAATAAGGGGATTTTTTTCAGTTTCCTTTCATTGAAAAATATCAATTACCTTGGCAACAAGTCCAATGCCTTTAAATGGGAACTGGTAATCTGTATTGTAATAGCATCGTTTCAATATTTTGTAATGGGGAATGGATAGGTTGCATTATAAACCCGTTGATTTCAACCAACGACGTATCTATATGATCAGAGCTGGGGGACCTGGGCACTCTCATAATCGTAGGCCCCAAGATATATCTATAGATATTTGTATTGTATACAATGTATAGGTCCCATAATATAATCATAGATCTATATCATAAAGGACTTTGATACTATGACTATGATATTTTGTCTATAACACTAGGTCTATGACACTTTGTTTATAATATGTACATATTTCGATGCTATGATACTATAATTTATTGACTATGATACTATGAATATGATACTTTGTATTTGTTTTTGTTATTTATATAATTTTCAGGGTATCTTTGATTGAAAATATGTCTGACGGATTAGAAAGAAAACATGAGCCTGGAAAAAGGGAACATAGGAAAAAATCTTTAAAACAGATGAAGGGTTCTCTACTAAAACGCATGAAAAAAGACATGAAGAGTGACAGTGCAAGTTCTTCCATCAGGCCATCAATATCGAAGAAAATAAATCAGATAAACATGTTAAAACAGATGTCACTGAGCACTGTGTCAAAGGTGGATCAAGTGAAGAACAAGTGAGAGTCAGTCAGGCTGCTTTAGAAGATACAGTACCAGCAGGATATGTGATTACGACAGTAACAGAAACACCAAAGAAAACATCAGATTTTGTCTTTACATTAAGCTATAGCAGTGATCCAGCTGAGTAAAAGATCACTGCAGATCTCATAATTATTATGCAGAAAATATCCCTTAAGAGAATTTGGCTTCAAACTTTTCATTGATGGGTAGACAATTTGATGAAAAGAAAAGGTATGTACGTAAAGAATATTTTTTAAGGTGACTGGAAAATGGGAAAACTGTCCAGAGAGACTGGCTTATATATTCTCCCACAACTGGTAAAGTGTATTGCTATGTGTGCAGACTGTGCTCGTGCCAGTGACTGCTCTAATCAATTTAAGACAGTTTTTGATGACTGGAAACATGCAAGCCCTAGAATTGCTTGAGATATCAGAAGATCATCTTGGTGTGCTGTCAGTGATGCTGCAGCATCAGAAGTATACAAGAGTTAACGCAGAACTGGAGAAAATGAAGGAAAGATCATGTAAATACTGGATTGAAGACCTGAAGAGAATATCTGCTGTAATAAAATTTCTTGCTGAACAGGGATTAGCCTTCCGCGGTGACATTGAGATGCATGGCTGCCCTAACAATGGAAACTAGCTTGATGGCATTGACCTTTTAGCTAAATTTGAGCCGTTTCTCGCAGAGCACATTCAAAGACATGGAAATCCAGGAAGCGGGAATGTCTTATTTTTCTTCAACTATATGCGATGAATTTATTGGCGTATTAGGATCCAAAGTTCTGGGACAGGTAATACCTGAAATCAAGAAGGCAAAGTATTATGGAGAATTTATCTGTAGCAATCAGCTTTTTTGGATTTTTCCAGTCACTTTATACAGTCTTCTCAGCTTCACCAGAGAGATGGTCTAAATTGGCAGGGAATATGAAGAAAAATACCTATGCTGTATAAAGTGTATCAGATACAAGTTGGCCAGCACGGAGCGATGCTACCAGAGTACCTTATATGAACTATTCTGAAATTCGTCAAACTTTGATTGACACAGCTGAAAGTGACTGAAAAACACTAGCAGCTGTTCATGAGGTAAAGTCACAAATGAAGAAGTTTGATAAATTTGATGTGATGTGTGTCATTTGTAATGACATACTTCAAAATACTAATATTGTAAATTAAGCTCTGCATGAGGCTGACATTGAGTTGCGCGCTGTCGTGATTATGTATGATGGTCATTTAGCACCCCTTCATGATACCCGCAATGAATTTCATGTTTGGGGCCATGGCAAAGAAACTAACACCATCGAACTACAAGGAGATCTGACAACGCAAACAACTAAGAACTCGACTTTTTGATGAAGTTGGCATGGATAAAACAGACTAGCGATTTAGTGGCAGCAAAAAAATTCTGCATACAGTCCTATCCTGTAATGGTTAAACTCATCATTGAGATGGACAGACGGCGAGCAGCATACGCCACACTGAATGAATGGTTTAGTTTTATTGTTGATAGATCTATATCCAGTAATGATGTGGCTTCTAGAGATATCGTTTCTTGCATATTGCAAGCGCTTAAAAAAGTCACCATACACCAAGATCTAAACTCGTAAATAGACCAACGCGATCTCCAGAGCAAGCTATTTATAATGAGTATGTATTACTCTAATAATAATAATAATATTGAAATAAATGGAATATCTTGTGTGTTAGGATTAAGACGTCACCATATGTTTACCTAGTTGGTTGGCATTAACGATTAATTCCCATCAAAAGCAATAAAATCAATGCTCTTGAAGTATGGAAAAACAATTCCCAATTAGGATTACGGGGTCATCATGAGAGTCCTTTTAATATTTACCTGAATAAAAGATCGTGAATTATCTATCACGTCATTAAAATGGTTTTTATCGTTAGCAATAGAAGATTATGGCATTATTTCGCCAAACCATATTTCAATTCTCTCATTTAATTATTTTAGCAACTGAAAAAATTGAAAATATTTCGAAAGTATTTACGAAAATTGGCCATTTATTACACTAAAATTAATAGTAAGAGCATATTTATCGTGTGATAATTATGACGACATCATATGTATACGCCAATGATTGAAACTGACGGCATCAAGATATAGGCAATAACCTTTTAATTCTCGTTGAAGGTTCCTTAAAACAATGCTATTGCAATACACAGTCTATTAATTCCCATTTAATAGCATTGAGTTCGTTGCCATGGTTGTTAGCGTTTTTTCATTGTTGAAAGCCGGAAAAGTTATCCTTTTACGAGATTGAAAAGTAAAATTTGCGTTAAATCAGGAAGGATTAAAATTCTGTCTTCAAGAAATATAAACTTCATTCTTTTAACGACAGATATGCTTTCTTCCGAGTTCGTATTTTAACTTTAAATAATTTCAAAGGCATTTTTAATGCACCGATTTCTATGCTATTATTACGGGAGATGAGAATTAAACCATTGGGTCAAAAAACCCCTTTAAAATAAAACTTTTTGTGATTTTCGATTTTTCTCGTCGTTTGCGTCACTCGATCCACCTACATACCAAATTTAAGATTTCTAGCCCTTCTAGAAGTACCTAGGAGTTTTATGTCAGTCAGTGAGTGAGGCAAAAGCAGCTTTATCACTATAGATGGTGTATTGCCCGTCATATGACGGGTGTCAGTTATTATGTAGTTGAAAAACCCGTCGTAAGACTAGTAGTCCTACTAAAAGCATACATTTTAAGTAATCGTAACTCATTATCATGGATAATCACAAAATTAGTTTATTTTTCGTTTAATTACATGTGGAAATTCAACGGGAAACTTAGAAACGATTAATAACAGCTGTAATTATTCAGTAAGAGCCGGTATAAAATTTGCCAAAATAGAGTTTCGGGAGAATTTCTTTCTCATTCTTGTTTTCTCCAATGATGAGCCCCTTGTCAAAAATGAAGTAATAATAATAAATAAACAATAACCTTCTAGCCGTCCCTCTCTCCCTCCCTCTGTCTCCCTCCCTTCCCCTCTTTTTCCTTCCATCTCCTCTGCCTCTCTTTTCTCTCACCTCCTCCCTCTCTCATTCCCTCCTGTCCCAATCCATAGCTCTCCGTCTTGACCTCTTTCTTCCCGTGCTTTTCTAATTTTACACCTCCATTGTTCTCTATGTACCTTCCATTCTGTATTCCTTCCTTCCTATCACCCTCCTCACATCCCCCTCGCTCTTGCTCTACATCTATATAGTCGTTTGGATAAGCAAAAGAATGCAAACTAAAACCCAGTCCCATTAGGATTACGCAATTTCGCGAAAAATCCTGCGATAATTTAAGGACATCTATGCACTCATATATATTACACGAATGCGGGTTGAGACAACAATTGATTCTTAAAGTTTAACAATCACGTGCTCGGAAAAGCAACATCCCTTTTAAAAGTCAATATTTTTTCCAAAATATGCAATTTAAATGTTTAATATAAGAGATTTTGAACAGTAGGCGGAAATATATCATTAAAATAAACTTAATTAATTTTCCTAAAACATAGTTTAGCTTCAAAGATCGTACGGCAATTATTTCTAATTTTAATTTCCAAAAGAATAAAAGCCTGCACTTTAAAAATTCGCTTTTAACGTGTTATCTTACGGGAAACGGATATCGCCCCCTGGAGTCAAACCCGGGTCTTCTTTATGTCGTCATTTAATATTTATATCTGAATGAAACATTCTAGTGAAATTTCAAACTTCCACCTAATCGGGAAGTTTGTTAAAAACACGTTAAAATGTGCAATTGACGAAGACAGCGTTAGGCACAGAGTAAGGCTTTTATTAATCGAGATATAATAGGGGGCAAGCCCCCTGCTTATTGACGCTAGCCAACCCCTCCATCCATCCTCTCATTCCCCTCCTTCTCCTCACCTCTTTTCTATCCCTCCCTCTCTCTACCTTCCTCTGTACCTCCCTCTCTACCTGCCTCTCTACTTCGCTATTTCCCTCCCTCCCACCAAACCTCCTGCTTTCACAAACTTCCGTTTTCCCTCATTCTCTCCCTTTCCCTCTTTTTCTTCTCTCTCTTCTTCCTCCTCTCTTTCACTCTTTCTTTTCCCTATACTCCCTTCTTCCTTCATTTTCCCAATACGGTCCAAAAAAATTTATGAGAACGGCAACAATGCTGGTTGTTCTTAGCAACGAAATATTTTATTCACAAAAAACTTAAAATTTTCGTCTTCAAAAAAATTTTCTGAGTCATTTCGAATGGTATTTGAAATTTAACGGGATGAAAATAAATTTTCATTCTTTTGTACTTACTATGGGTTAAGTTTCTAATTACTACGACAATTAAAAGTAATTTTTAAAATCAAACTAAAGATGTCTTACATTATTTTACGTGTTAATCAAATGGAGAATGGAAACTATCCTGTCATCAATCACATCCACTTATGTTAGACAACTGCACAGAAGTTACATGCAGAAACTCACACCGAGTATTATAATTTAAGTTTCGTCGAAATCGGACTGACCTATCGCGATTTATTTACCCCGCGCTATACTGCGTACATGCCGAGTTCGAAGGCCAAATTCCAAATGAAAGTCCTCTTTAGAAGCGTGTCTGACAATAACACTGCTCCAATGTTAAACCTATGGGAATTTTTCGAATTATAAAAATTTTGGGCTCTTGAACTTAAAAAAATTTCCATTTTCGCAATTTTCCCTCTATTTGTAAGCCATGAATAATCAGTCTGTATGACTGTACGGAGAAGCAGAGCATAACAGTGCAGCCACTGCACACCTTCATGCTGAAAGGTATCTGCAACAACGGCATCCGAATCGTAGGACATTTCTCTGGATCGTCATCTGAGAGAAACAGGCCATCTGCGGCCCATTGTGGCAAACTCTGGCAGACCACGAAGTCGCAGGAGCGCCGATGCGGAAGTTGATTTTCTACATGCCGTTGAATGATCCCCTGGTACTAGTACCAGACGATGTAATACACGGGACGAGCTGTGAAATGTCATTGAAGCGACTGTGAAGACAATACAATAAATGCCTAACGTCTTTCAGCTGACCAAGAATTCTTGGCGCAACAGGGCTCAATTTTGAATTGACTGTAATGGTGGCCATTTTGAACTTCTTCTGTAAACTGTTTGCAGCTGACCAGATGACATTCTGTTCACAAGCAATAAACATTTGACCCACAACTACGTTATTTGTCTACTTTCCTTTCCTCGTGCCCCCCATCGCCATATCTTGCTAACGGAGCGGTTGCGACCATATGTTTATATGAGCATTTTTGCTTGCCTAGAGATGTAGAATACGATGCTAATATTTAGGTACGCAATTAAGAATCACCCTGTATATGTGTGTGTGTGTGTTTGCGCGTGTGCAGAACTGCGAGTTTTTTTGCAATCCGCTTCGCTATTATAACTCGGATGTCAAAAAAGTACAAGTCACTGCAGAATACGTGTGCATAAGCTTTGACATTCTACGCCTCGCCATAATCGCACGATACGCCGGTTTTAAACGACCGGTTTAGGAAGTGTTTCTTTTCATGTTAAGGTCATCGGTTCAATCGTCTCTAAGGTCTGGGACTTTTGTTTTCTCCCTTGATCCTTCAGAAGAATAGGTTTCGCGCCCGCTGTCACTATCACCTACTCGACACGGCCGGCGGACGCAAACTACTCTCCCGACATTGACCTACTTCGAGCGCGAACGAGAATAGGAGTGCTTGGCCGTTCCCACGCGGTGTCCACTCGAGGAACAAGCGCGTCCCACATCAGTTGTGGTTTAAAAAACCGTCATCGATGGTTTGAAAAAGTTTCATGTCTTAGTTCGCTATTCTGACCGCCTCTCCACTGATTAAAAATATCCTTATTGGATCTGAAAATATCTTTAGAACTTTTTTATGCAAAGGCGATTCTTGAAAAAAGGACCGTTTTAAAATGAATTTTCGAAAATTTTGTTCACATAATAAAACCTCATCCACCACATAAACATATAAGCCTGAGGAAATATACACAAAAGTAAGGCAATTTTCAATGAAAAAAAAACAAAATCGAAAAAATTCGTAATGCTTATATTTTAGTTTACATTAAAAATTTGAATTTTTTCCATAACCTGTGAAAGTACTCGAGCAGAGACGATTATAACTAGCGTAATTTACCTTATCGCGAATATTTTAATGAATATTTTCAGAAAACTTATTAAAAAGCTTTACTCCCGAAGTAGTGCTTGTCATTTCCCGGATTTCCCGGGATCCAAAATTATAAATCCCGGGATCCTGGGAATTTCCCGGGATTCCAATAAACAATTTAAAAATCGTTTAAAAAGAAAGTAAAATAAAAATAAGGTTACCAGTGGCTTGTTTATGAACCGGGATTGAAATAAAACTTTTTATAATTATGAAAAGGAAGAATAAACTAAAAACATTGTTACAACTTTTTTAATCAACAGGTGAATCTTAAGTAATTTTACTCGAGCTTTAGGATTTTTTTTATCTATTCATTCGGGTTATTTAATGTTTTAGTAGAAAATTATTCCGTTTTATTTATTTGAACCTCGTATCACACAAAACGCTTACATATTGATGTGCTAGTGTTATCTGGTTTTTAATCGCTCCCGGTACCCAGAGAAGTTCGAAGAAATTTGTTAAAATCGTTTACAAATATGGGTTACACGAATAAGATAAAAAATAATTGAAATTAGCATTATTTATTGATCTGAAATTCGCTTATCATAGTTATTGTAAAAATATAGTTACCAATACACACGGTATGTAAAATAAAATATGAATTGAAACATCTATACCATTAGCATATATTTCTCATATAGATACAAAATCATATCGACAACAGTGTTCTAATTCTTATTTCCTAGTAATTGATTTATATTAACTTTTAAGAAAACATAATGTGTTCAATTTTTGAAACGAGAAAAAAGTCTGCTATGACCGGGAATTGAACCCGGGTCTTCCACTTGCCGGGCGGATATTCTACCCCTGAACTATCGTAGCAGAACATTTTCTCTCGTTTCTGAACACGGATGTTTTCCTATGTGGGACGGGAACTAGCCAAGCTAATATCAAACTGCCCCGACAGATGTCCTCAAAGAGGATCGTCGAAAGAAACTCCTTCCTCTCAAATGGTGAGATTACCAAACATGAAATTGATGGAATGATATGATCCGAAGATCCTATGCAGACAGGCATAAGCTTATGCCTGTCTGCATAGGATCTTCGGATCATATCATTCCATCAATTTCATAATGTGTTCACACTACGATCACTCAGTGATGTGCATATTTGGGTTATGAAAAAACCAGCTGCAGTTGTGAGATAAACCTGACCTTTGATACCCCAAACAGTTTATCAAAATATGTTCAATTTGGGAGACAATCTGTATGCAATGTCAACTCACACTCTATAGCGCAGTGATCTTCAGGCGTTTTTGTTTTCGTCTAAATTATTTTTGAATATGGAATACATCAATATAGTTTTTAATTGGAGAATATGGAAAAAGATTCAGTTGAATTGTAATTGGGAATATTATAAACGTAAAATCGGTGGCATTTACATATTATCCGGACGTGAAATTCCTGTCATAAATTTGAGGAAAGCGGAAAATCGCGGAAACTTAAAATCCGTTAAACTTCATCATTGTTCTTATGGACCAAACACCGGGACCGAAAGAAAAATGCGTAAATTCGAGGAAAACGTCAAATCGAAGCTTCACTGTATATATTCCCACAATAATGCAAGAATTTGTGAGTGCTCTATATAAATTTCTACCTTATTATAGCATTAGAAGTGAAAGTAAGCAACTCTGAAAGAAAGAGTCTTAGTGGTCCCTTTAGGAACCGCAAGGACGATAAAGGCTAGAGAGTAAAATTTTCTTTATGATATACCGGGAATTTCCGAGATATTCAATGGATTTCGCGGGATACGGGAAAACCATTTTACCCACGGGATCCCGGGAAAGCGAGATCCCGGGATTACAAGCACTATCCCTAATTTGTGAATTACGGTGACTCGTAAAGTTTTAGAATTGGAATTGTTAAAAAAAATTAAATTAATATTAATATCTTAATATCATGCTGTACAAACACACTAAGGTAAGCCACAAAATTAGAGAGAGAATCAGGCTATTTCATAATTCATACACGATAGATGCCTTTAATAAATTGAAATCTAATTTCCTTTAGTGTAATAGAATGCGAATTCAAAAATATATAAATATATTTTTTTGAGCGGGAATCGCACTCGTCCTTTTCTTGCCGGTTAGGTGATCAGGCCAATGCGTTATAAAGGTTTACTTCCTTTCTCACCTAACTGTTCAGGGAAATTTAACCTATTCGATTCCTTGTCAAAACAGGAAACTTTCTACTCCTCTTAGTTGCGATTTACTTAATACATTTCCACTCATATTTGCTATTCCACATTCTATCGCATTCTAATAGGACGAATACTCTATTTACGGAGGCACGAGACAAAATTGGTTTCGGGCTGAACTAGTTTTATTGCACTAAACAATAAACTCAAATTAATACAAGGATCTCCGTGAGTATTTTCTACGTAGAATTCATAACATATAGCTTATTTCGAACCAAGATAATTTTCCCTTTGAAACAGTCACCTGAAAAAAATTTCGCGGTGATGTAAATAACTTCATCTCGAGCGTCTGAGAGAGCGAAAGGATATCTCCTTAAGGTCGAGATATTGATTATGGAGATTTCTAATATCAAAGGACGCGATAGAGCACGTCACCACCAGGCCACGGTACGACTTTCCTCCTCAGCATACGATTGAGGTCTCTCTCCACCCTGGTGAATCCACGGAGCTCAGTGAAAACCTCGCCCCTAAAGGAGCCGGACGTGAAGAGAGGGTCAGATTAGGATTTGGCGCACATAAGGAGCTGTAGGCGAATGGTCGGATGGTTTTGAGATTCGCAGGAAGAGCGAGACGAAAGAGGAGAGGAGAAGGGAAGTGGGCAAGCGAGAAAGGAACTGAATGGAGAAATGGAAGGAATGTAAAGCTAAGAGGAGGGAGGGGAGCCTAGGTTATTTGGGAGACGTTGAGGATGATAATCCTGATTTCACAATTAAACTGATTTCTCATACGGCTATCGTAAAAACTGTCGGGCAACAACATGCGACAGAAGCGGAATTAGGGGATTCGAGGTCTCAAGAGTGGTTTTTGCGAGGCCCACGATTCGCGATTCCTGAAAATGTGGTTAAATTTCATGGAGAAAAACTGACTATCAAATCCTCGATAACTTATTTTCATGCACATCACAAAATAGCGGGTGGGATTTTTAGGTCGATGTCAATCGCAGCTCAAAATCTTCGAATAAGAAATATTTGGAATTATGTTTCCAATGATCCCCGTAAATTGAGACTGGTCTTCTTCACCCATTATCGTTTACGTGGATCGTTGCCATTATTTAGGATGCATGACCGCCTCTTTGTGTTGGGAAGTTTCTCACTCTCAGTCTAGACATTTCTTTGTCCTCTCACACTAACTCCTGATTCTGTTAACACTAACCTTTCTAGCTGCCCTAGGCGCAAGACCACTAGAGGCGTGAGGCCCAGAGCCAGGGATGGCAAATTATTTTTGCGTCGCTTGCCAAGAAATTAATGTGAATTATCAGAATTTTCGCGTGCCACTAGTTTACTCCTTCTCAAAGAAACTTCATAGGTATTATATTAAAATAAAATACAAGCGCTACTTTGTCATTAACTGGGCACGTGGATGCTAGCGCCAACCAGGACAGGAAAGCGGCGAGAAATGGAACAACGTCATCTCTACGTAATACGAGAATTTCAAATTAGGAGCGATATATTGTACTGCGTAGTCGTACTACATATTACGGAAGTTTGAAACTTACGAAAGCCACCAGGGTCGCGTTGGTTTTCCTTCCACGTTAACATTATTTCGGAAATTTGAAACTTACCAAAGCTCCCCGGTTGGGTTAGTTTGGAGGTTGGCTTGGTTTTCCTTCCACTCTAACATTTGCACTCTCCGTCGATTAAGGTTCCTCTTCATTTCTCTCCGTCAAATCATATGCGAAACGCGGATTTCCTAGGAAAGAATTTGGCGACCCATGAAGTGGAGGAACAAGAAGCAGTGCGGAACAAATACGAAATTTATGGATTGTTGCATGGAGGAGTTCATGTGGAGACGTCACCTTGGCAAGGATGACGCCTTCGATAGAATCCTTGAAAATATCGCCGCCTTTAGTCCCCCAGAAATTCATTTGTGATTTGTTATTTTTTTCAAATAAATACTTCTCTATGCACCCGGTTCACTACGTTCCTCATATTTACCGTTGCTTCTCATACATACCGCTTACTCGCAATTTACAGCTCTCCTGCCGCTGGTAGTAGTTCCATTTCTCGCCATTTCCCGTGGCACTACATCCGCGTACCCAGTTAATGGAAAAGTACCATACAAGCTTACGCGTGCCCAGTAAAATCGCATACATGCCACATATTTGCCATCCTTGCCCTATGCGGTCTCCTAGATCGCCTTACCCTATATCCATCTCTGCCATGCACTGTGGTACGTACTGACATGCAACTTAAGTAGAATTAAACATGCAATTTCGCATATAAGGCGCAAGGTAAAGAATATTTTAGTCGACGTACTTGGAAATGACCAAATGCGGAGAGTAATTCCTATTTAATAATAACCCCATTTTCAGAAAAACACCGGCAGGAGAAGGGGTGTGAAGAAGCCTCGAAAGACTAGTTCAAAAGAGTTTTTAAAAACGCTAAATAAATGAAATGTACAAACAAGACATTTACACCCAACAATTGTTCCTAAGATGCTATATTAAAAACTTTTAAGCCCTCATCTTGAAATTATCTCCTCAATAAATGAAAAATGGACAAGCTTAAAGACGTTCTTTGAATTAAGTTTAGTTTTAATCTGAGAGGAAATCAATTCACCACTTATGGTAATCCTATCCTACCCTACCATAAATATTAAATTTAAGCCAAATATTTTAAAAAATAACTTTTACCTTAAAAAAAAATATTTCAGTATGAGGGTCTTCAATTTTGGAGCTGTAAAATTGTTTTAATCATACGTGTTTTAATTTTTGGGTTCAATATTGACCAAAAGTTAGCATAAAAAGTTTTATGGAACACTTAAACAAATAATGCAAATATCGCGAAGAATTGAACTGAAGAAAAGTGTATATACTCTATCTTCATCGCTGAAGAAGGGCATAGGCTCGAAAAGCTTTCGTATGTTTTTCTTGTTTGCGTGTTTTCTGTCTCTTCGACGCCCCCAGCAGCCTGCCAACTTGGTCCCCAACTTGGTAAGTGTCCGCTGGGCTTCCTTCAACACCTTGTTGCCACCCTCATCACTACCTTTTCTTTTCCTTAAGTATATATATGTGTGTGTGTATATATATATATATATATATATATATATATATATATATATATATATATATATATAAAATTAAGTCATTATAAAAGTTACTAATATACAACTAAAGATTATGTAATATGTGTGTGTGAGGCGGATAGAGAATGATAATGAGGAGCGAGAGAAGACGCATAAAGGAAAGCACGAGGAAGGAAACGAGCCAAGTAGGTGGGATGAGAGAGATGGAAGGAGGAAAGGAAGGTTTTATAAGGAAGAAGCGAGAGAGTGAGCGGATGAGGCATAAGTGCGAGGCGGTTTCTGATGTTACGAGAGAAAGAGTCGTCGTCTTAAGGAATCAGGAGGGAATGGTATAGCAGTCCGACCTTCTTCTCCCACTCAAATGTAGTTCTCCTTAAGACGGAAAATGGAAGAGTGCCAAATGGTTCCGAGGGCAAAGGCAGAAGAAGAAAAAAAGTCCCTCTATCTCGCCCCTTCTCTCTTCTCCCTCCGCCTCCTTTTCATTCCGGGGTTTTTGCACATAGAAAACCTTCCCTCAGATGCTCGTATTTTACCTTACTCAAAAGAGGGAGGTGAAGAGTTTAAGAGAGAGAGAGAGCTTGCGAAAGTAAACAAACCATTTCAAAATTGTATTTATCGGGCACATTTTTCATATATAGGATACGTTAAGTACACTGAATCATGTCTAGGTAAGTGAGTGATGGGCTAGAATGGGTCAGAAATGGAATTGGATGGCTTTCTTCACATTGCTAAAAGATTCGATGTGACGAATGCAAAAACACGGGCGCAGACATGGATCGAAATTAAAACGCTAGATACCTTAAATTACATGATAAAAATACTTTGTTCTCGTATCCAGTGCCGTGACTAGGGCGTGGCAAGCTGGGGGGGGATCTGCCCCGGGCGCAACTAAAGAAGGGGCGCAAAAATTGTTAATGGCAAGTTGTGCAAGGTTGCATGGCACCAGGACAGGGACGATTTCTCTACTATATTTGTTCCAGACATTACTCATAGCAGAAATTTCGATGAAGTTATTTATGAGTTTGCTGCATTAAAATCACGTAGAATAACTCTTTAATATTAAAATATTTTTCTTTCTGTATTAAAATTACGTATGTATTTAGGTATATTTATAATTATGTATTAAAATTATGTACATTTATAGTGAGAAATTATATTATTTATAGTTTATTTTTATTTATCAATTGTTCAGCCAAAATCCATATATTAAAAAAATAGGTATTAGAGAATTTTTATGGAGGGCGCGCATATTTGGTGTTTTGCCCCGGGTGCTAAAATTGCTAGTTACCACGCTTTTCGTTACATCCACAATCGATTATAGGTATGCCTAAATGTTTCGTTATAGGATTTACTCGCGAGGTGAACGACATGCTTCCATCATTTTCACCAAAAACTAATATTGAAAATTTGTGAAAATTAAATTTATAAATACTGGGAGCTCCGATAAATTCTATCGTATAAAATCCAAAGGATTGTTAGTGAAAAGGGAATCTGTTTTAATTCATAAAGCTAATTACTATACTCATCATAAGAACAGAAAGTACCTCACTTGTCAGATTGTGCAAGGGATTATCTCTACATGCGCCCCAGTGGCGATATCTAGCAGAGAATGTTTTCTCTATCGTAAGCCCCCTACCAGCATTCTGAATGAATGTGATGAATGTCATCCTTGATGATTGGATAGATTGGGCATCCTTTCGGTAAATGACAACGACAGGGATCGATACCCGATTAAAATGAGAATGTTTTCCTTTTAGATCACTAACTAAATCTATATGTCTGAGCTTTAGGTAAGGCGGCAGAGTACAGCGTAAGCAAACGCGTGGTTTCTTTAAAATAGAAGTGAAATGCCAGACCTATGCGTTGCGGCGCACATCCTTAAAACGATTCCTCAGATGAGAAGCGTTTCCTGAGTTTTATTCATTAAAGACATTTTTTCGATAAATTCCCAAGCGACCGGTGGTTACATTTTTCAAAAATTTCACCGAATCTATTACTAAATTAAGATTGGCATTCGCTTCAGTAAGCTAACAACCAAATTCTAATTTTTTTAATTTACTTGTGGCTCATAGCTGATAAGAGGCGTAACAGGCCACGGAGGCCTAAAACATGAGAAGAAGAAGAAGACTTGTAGGGATGAGATCATAGGAACAGGCGTCTCCTTACCTTGCAATGTTGTTTCTCCTCTCTTTCCGTAACTGCTGAATTTTCTGTCAATATGTACATCCACAGAGCCCACTGCGTCGTATCTTTTCGCAATCACGAACTCAGAAGAAGGAAGAAAGTTTATGCTGTCCTCGCGGGATTGTCAAACTCGACCCATATTTGGAATCAGAAAATATGCTGAAAGTATGGAAACCGATGTTTTAACTTTGCATAAGGGAAGGATTAAATACATATTAAGCGAAAGAAAAATAATATATCGTTTACAACTACCTTCATAATAAAATATTAAAAAAAATGTTTTTCAGTATGCACTTTCATGTGCAGTCATCATCATCATGCTTCTGTCCGAAGACAGGTTTTAACTGAATCGCTGCCTCCATTTCTCTCTCTCCCAAGAAGCCTCTTTTATACCTCTATAAGTAGTATATCCCTGCTTTATATTATCTAATATTCCTATTCTTTTTCTCCCTCTTCCTCTTTTTCCACTAATTTTTCCTTCTAAGATCGTCCTTTGTAAACACTGTCTTCTCAATATGTGCCCTATCCAATTTGCTTTTCTTTTCCTGATTGTTTTTATTAGCATCCTATCTTCTCCCACCATTTCTAATACTTCTTCGTTTCTCTTCCTCTCTGTCCATTTCACTTTCATCATTCTTCTCCATACCCACATCTCAAAACTTTCTAAATATTTTTCCTCCTTTCTCCTTATCGTCCACGTCTCTGCACCATAAAGAGCTATGCTCCATATGTAGCATTTTGCTAATTTCTTCCTTGTTTCTAGATTTATTTTCTTGCTTGTGAGAAGCTCCTTCTTCTCGTTAAATGCTGCTTTTGCCATTGCAATCCTACTTCTGATGTCCTGTGTACTACTTCCATCCTGTGCTAAAATACTGCCGAGATATTTGAAACTACTTACTTGTTCCAATTTTTGGCCATTTACCATTATATTTAATTCTTTATGTTCCTTTGAAACCACCATGACTTTCGTTTTTTCTGTATTGATCTTCATTCCATATTGTTGGCCAACCTCAGCTAGTCTGTCTGTCATCCTCTGAAGCTCTTTCTCGCCTTCTGCTATTAAGCCCTGATCATCTGCGTATTTAATGGTGGTAATACTTTCACCTCCTATCTTAAATCCTTTCTCTTCCATCAACGCTTCTTCTGTTATTGTTTCTGCATACATATTAAATATCGCTGGTGAAATAGGACAACCCTGCCTCACTCCCCTCCCTATTGAAGTACTTTCTGTTTCTTCTCCTTCAACCCTGACTCTAATCTTTTGATCAAAGTAAAGGTTTTTAAGCAGTCTTTTATCTTTCCAATCTATTCCTATTTTGTTTAAAATACCCAGCATCTTATCCCATTTCACTCGGTCAAAAGCTTTCTCCCAATCTACAAAACAAAAATACATATCTTTATTGACTTCTAGCGCTCTTTCTATCATCATCCTCATACATCCTATAGCATCTCTAGTCCCCCTTCCTCTTCTAAAACCAAACTGATTATCTTGCAGCTCCTTTTCTATTTTACATTCAATTCTTTTGGTTATTATTCTGGTTAGAACTTTAGCTGTATGAGAAATTAAACTAATAGTTCTGTAATCCTTACAACATTTTGCATTGTTCTTTTTCTCCAGTGGTACCATCACAACATCTAAAAAATCTTCAGGCCATACGCCAGTATCATATACTTGGTTAAAAAATTTTGTGAGTTGCTTAACTGCTTTAGACCCCAAAACCTTAAGAACGTCCACGGGTATATCATCACTCCCAACTGCCTTTCTTCTTTTCATGTCATCAATTGCTCTTTTAGCTTCAGACTCGAGAATACTTGGTCCTAGCTGATCTTCTTCTACATCCTCTTCTTCATTTAATTCAATATTTCTTGGCTTTCCTTCTTTGTCATACAGAACCTCAATGTATTCTTTCCAGACATTCTTTACATTGTCTGGCTCCGATACTATTTTACCACTTTTGTTCATGATTCCTTTACGTCCTATCTTTCTTGCTTTTTTCTTGAATAGTTCCCTTGTTTTGCTATACATGAGGTCTGTTCTACAAATTCTTTCACATTCGACAATCTCCTCGCATTTCTCATTTATCCACTGTTCTCTGGCTTTATCTGTTTCCCTTCTTAAAGCATTATTTAACTCCTTGTACTTTCTTTGGCCTTCTTCAGTGTTTATGTTCTTCCACTTTCTCCGCTCTTCCATTTTTTGCAGCATGGCTGCTGTGATCCAGGGTTTTTTGTTTCTTTCACCCGTTATCTTTCCTACCTTCTTTTCCATTACATCTTTAATGTTGCTATGGATGTATCTCCACTCCTCATCTACTTTCTTCCTATTTTCTTCATCTCTCTCCCCCAACCTTTCCTCCAGCTCAGTCATGATAGCCTCCTTGTTTTTAAGGAGTTCCTCTAAGTTCCATTTCTTGTTAACTCTTACGTTTCTCTTAACGCTCTTCAGTCTACATTGTATATTTGCCACCAAAAGGTTGTGGTCAGAATCGATATCTGCCCCTGGTAGTGTTTTCACATTTTTAATGCTATTTCTAAATCTTTCATTGACTAGTATGTAATCTATCTGGTATCGTCTCTGGTCTCCTGGGCTTCTCCATGTGTAAAGTCTCCGCTGGTGATGCTTAAACCATGTATTAGTTACAATTAATCTATTTCTATGGCAGAATTCCACAAGTTTATCCCCTCTTTCATTTCTCTTCCCTAGTCCATATTTTCCCACTATGTTATCTTCCTGTCCCTCTCCGACTACACTGTTCCAATCTCCCATTACTATGGTGGTGATCCTTCCTTTTCCCTCCTCCTCCAATATCTCCATAATCTGTTCATACATTTCATCTACTTCGTCGTCGCCAGCATTAGTCGTTGGCATATACATTTGAATTATAAGCATTTCCACTGGCTCCATCTGAAGTTTTACGGCTATTAATCTATCATTAACTGTCACTACCTTGCTAATTCTTTCAGCTATCTCTTTTCTCATTATAATCCCCACTCCCCTTTCCTTTTTCTCCCCTCCTGAGTAAATAATCTTAAATTCGTCTGAATTTATTTCGCCTTCTCCTTCCCACCGAACTTCACTAAGACCTACTATACCTACATTATTCCTTCTCATTTCCCTTTTTATGTTCTCTAGTTTACCCCCTGAATTCATAGTCCTAACATTCCATGTGCCTATTCTTAATTTCTCACCACTTGCTTTCCTATTAATGTTAAATTTCCTCTGTTCATCCCCTAGGGTAGTCCCCACCCGGAGATCCGATTGGGGGACTATTTTACCTCCGGAATATTTTACCCCAGAAAGATTCATAGAGGTATTTCAGCTTTTCAGCCTATCATGGGAAATATAATGAGGTAGTTTCCCCTTGCTTTCCTCATCGCAGTTTCACAGAGTGATTACCCATCTGTAGCTGTTCAGATCCACATGATCACCACCTACAGAGGTACTGTGCAAGCTGCTGCCCTTGCACAGGGGGATGTAAAACCCCTAAGACTGCTTCTTAGTCTGACTCTTCCCCTCAGACCTTTCCGGCTTGGATGGTCCTACCAGGAGAATTATCTCCCGCCGGCATAGCTCTTTGGTTCGTAAGAGTACCCAAACCCTCCCACCTCTGTAAGGTTATGCAGTCCTTAGGGAGGGTATGTGCAGTAAAAAGTAGAAAATAAATTTTTCTGCCCTCAACTAGAATTAAATTTGGTGTGCAGAATAAGAGTGGGTGGTAAAAATTGCCACCCACTTTTATTCTGCACACCAAATTTAATTCAAGTTGAGGGCAGAAAAATTTATTTTCTACTTTTGTGTGCACATAAAAGTGTATACTGAAAAACTTTTTTTTAATATTTAATTTTATTCTTTTTAGTCTTATATTTTAAATTTAAGTTTATGGATTATGGAAAATTGCAAATTTTATAAACTGAATTGTTATAGTTTATTTCAATATAGGAAAATTCTTAAAATATTTGGGCGTTCCACTATAATTCATTATGATGGCATTAATTTCCCTTAAAAGCATTAAAACGTCTTTAATTTCCATTAAGAGCATTAAATGCCCCTTTAAAAGTAATAATGTCGTTGCCATGGTTTTTCTACATTTCCACTGCCGAAGAGAGGAAAAATTCACACTTTGTTCCGATCCAAAGCAGATCATTACGGTAATTCGTTACTTATTTGACTTCTGCCCTAAAAATTAAGAACTCCGTTCTTTCAGCTAAACAACTGTTCTTTTCCCGAATTCCTTCCATAATTTTTGAATGCGTTTTTAGAAAGCCTTGCACTGAATCCCGTGCTTTTCTTATGGGGGACTGAAATGGAACAATGGGTTTAAAAGGATATTAAATATTAGGTTTTTGTGACTTTTGATTTCTGTATTTGGTTGGTCATCTGAAAGAACAACATACCCGAAATTTCAGCCTTGTAGCATTTATAGGGGCGAAGATATAAAGCGAGAACGATTTTAAGGAAACATATATATATAACAGAGTGAGTTAAATAAAAGTTTGTAATAAAAATGACATAATCATAAAGTTACGAATAAGCTGTAAAGTTGAATTTATGATCAGCACACAATTCAAAAGAAAAGCGAAATCACGAAAATTATACGCGATGTGAAGTTAAATTTTCAACTCACAAGTCCTGCTTTATACAAACCTAACTTAATTTGCCTCTTTTTCTTCCTAAAGCAGGTACCTCATTGGCTGCTTCAGCGCTAATAACGGCCACTGTCAGATCAGAATTGCAGCTGCGATAAGAAACAAGAAGTTCACCCAATCGGAAGAAGCCACGAACCCTTGGGAAGTTTTGGAATGAGAATTTTTTCTGGTCAACAAATGGTAAGTTGCTTATCTCTACCCTTGCCCATGTCTGATTTCCTTCTTGTTAAATGCAGTCAAATTTGGTTGTATATATTTCAATGTCTGGTGAGAGCTAAACGAATTCAGTCTCAAAAGATGGGAATCATTGCATATAATGGCAGCCATTTAACCATGCTTCGAGCGAGAAATTAGTGTAATGGTACAGGGAAACGGAGGAGGGGGTGTGGGGAACGCGACGAGAGTGCGCCATCTTTAGAGCTACGAGTCGAAAAAACCGTCCAGCTGGTTGGCATTTGTCTGAAGTATAAGGTTGCGGAGGAAAGAATTTGCCGTCGACAAAAAAGAGATAAAGGTAGATAAAAGCAATGAGGGTGCCTGGTTTTTACCGTTGTTTTCATTTTAGAGCTTACTTTGACCTTTTTCAAGACAGCTGTTTAAATCGGTTTAAGAGCTAGTCTTATCAGATGCACTTCATAATTTTGCTTGAGTAATGTCTCGAAAATCTTCACTCATATACAGTGGCGGCTCGTAGCTAAAATTAGTGGGGGTGCTGCTCCAGAAAATTTTTAGTGACAGTGAAACAACATTATCAACGTGCTTCTTTGACTTCTCATGCTTTTCAGTTTTTTCTTTCATTTTGTTTATATTTCTAAAACCATCTTTTGTCCACGGTACATCACCTCCAAACAGCAAACACGGGAAGCAAAACAGTGCATTTTTTACTTCACAGCCGCAAAGCCAACTTTTCCGTTGGTACCATTCAGAATTAAAGCTACGAATATATTTCTTGTTGTTGCTTTTGCCTGGTTGAGATATTAGAATATCAGGTGTTGAACGACCTCTTTTCTTAACTGTAACTTTCTCATGGAGAGATAGCTGTGAAAACTTAAGCTGTTGAAGTTCACTTACAGTCACAGAACTTATTTCTTGGGGATGCAAGGCCATGGTTAAAGTTTTCTGTTAAATAAAAGAACCGAAAAAAATGAATCAAATAGAATAGCTGGAAGCAGAATAATAATCTAATTCTACACTCTTCTACACTTTATCACATTCAAGAATATGGTACACGGTTTTTAAGCACAACACACGCTGAGTAAAAAAAACTTCCTTCCACCATCACGCCAGAGCCGGCACTGCGAGAGCAACAGTGCTCTCTCTACCTGTCAGTCCCGCCTTCCTCCCCACCCCCCCCTCCTATGTGCGCATGCGCACAACAGTCAAACACCACGTCGCTGGCACTGTGAAGCGCACAGTTCCATACAAAGATTTTTGTATCTTTTTCATAAACTGGGGGATGGCAACTGAAGTACTGACATTAAGCTTAAGGAATATATATTGTACTACAAAAATAAAGAAAGAATTAAAGAAAAAAGGACTCATTATATGAAATGTTATCGATAATATCAAGTGGAAATAGGGGGTGCTGCAGTTCCGCAGTGCCTATACACGAGCCGCCACTGCTCATATAGTATTCAACTTAATCAAATATTCCAATTCTTCACATATAACAGTTAAAAGTTATTATTCAATTTGATAGATTTTATTTGGCTGTTGGCCCATTTCTCAATAATCTCTTTCTTTCTTATTGACCAAGGCCTGATTCCGTATAATCCCTATAATGACGGAAAACAGAAGGACGTAAGCCAGTAATTGAGATTAAAATAGTTTTTAAATTGTGACCCGATTAATAAAAACCTAAAGGGACAAAATTTCATGGTTTGTACTGAAGAGGTTTGTAAAAACTAGTACGTTATAGTAAGGAACATACACCTAGGTTTTTGCAGGAGACTGCATCACACTATATATAAAAGAGCATTTTGAATTAACCGAATTCGCATTATCGAGGTTTAACTTTTTAAAAATTTCATTCTCAAAATGAAGGCCAGGTCATATATTCACAAGTGCTCAATATCGTTTGGAAAATTGCACTCTGTGTTCTCTGGGCGAAATGCTAGACGTTGAGAATGGTTGAAGTTGTAGCAATGACACAGATAGATTTGCCTCATTGTAGAGATTCTCTTCCAGATTCTGCATTTGCCCATGAAGGAAAGTTCTCATCCTGTCACAAAATGTCATGTATAACACTTGAATTCATATTACCGGCGGCGATTTTATGGTAATGGACTAAAAAAAAAATCCGTTAGCATGTTAAAACTCGGAAACCGCCGAACGTATTCTGATGAAATTTGGTGTTGAGGAGCTTTGCTAAAATTAGTAGACCAATTCCATTTTTTTTAAATCGGACAACAATTACGAGCACTTTACATGAAGACCTACATGTAGTTTACAATGTTCCTATGTTTCAACTCGGGAAACGCTGGACGTATTTTGATGAAATTTGGTATTGGGGAGTTCTGCTAAAATTCGTCGACCGATTCCATTTTTTTGTTAAAATCGGACAACAATTACGACCACTTTACATGAAGACCTACATGTAGTTCACAATGTTCCTATGCTTTAACTCGAGAACCGCCGAACGTATTCTGATGAAATTTGGTGTTGAGGAGCTTTGCTAAAATTAGTAGACCAATTCCATTTTTTTTAAATCGGACAACAATTACGAGCACTTTACATGAAGACCTACATGTAGTTTACAATGTTCCTATGTTTCAACTCGGGAAACGCTGGACGTATTTTGATGAAATTTGGTATTGGGGAGTTCTGCTAAAATTCGTCGACCGATTCCATTTTTTTGTTAAAATCGGACAACAATTACGACCACTTTACATGAAGACCTACATGTAGTTTACAATGTTCCTATGCTTTAACTCGAGAACCGCAGGTACATGAAGACCTACATGTAGTTCACAATGTTCCTATGCTTTAACTCGAGAACCGCAGGACGTATTTTGATGAAATTTGGTATTAAGAAGTTTCATTAAAATTTGTCGACCGATTCCAATTTTGGCTAAAATCGGACAAAAATTACGACCACTTTACATGAAGACCTACATGTAGTTTACAATGTTCCTGTTTCAACTCGGAAAACACTGGACGTATTTTTATGAAATTTGGTATTGGGGAGCTTTGCTAAACTTATTTTTATTTTCTGAAAAACTAAGTCGATTGGTTAGTTGTCGAGTTTTTGTAACGCGTTTAAACTGATAATGCATCGACAAAAATTTCACCGCCATTGCCTCAAGGGAATTTCAGAAAAACATCGGAATCGTGATTGATGTATGGCCGCCGTGTCGAGCTTTTCTCATTCTCACTTGTGAGAAGAAATTTTTCCCATTTCTCCCTTTGAAATTTGTTAAGTGAACATACGATGCACGTAAATTTTCTTCTTTAATTGGTTGTAGCATAATGTTCAAAACAATAAAAAACCTATTTTATGCATCCTTCTTAAAAGTGTCATATTATTATATTAGTATATCAACTGTATGCATATTAATTAATGAAACATACATGAATAGCACTGCGACACTAGAATGAACTAAAATGAAATCGCAAAAATGAATGGAGGCCATGTTATTAGCTAAAAGAAATATAGGAACAATTAAAATAAAACAATTTAAAGCGGCGTAATCTGCCATTTTGATTAAGGTAGACGTTCTGGTTCGGCCTCAATTTCAATTTTAGCGATTGGGCAATCGACGGATAGACCGATACAAGCAGACGAAAGTATAGAGAGAGAGAGAGAGAGAGAGAGATATGTCGAACGTTTATTTAAACGAATGGCATGGCCATATTCGTTTTATTTCAATTCTATGACCCCTGCGGGTCAGATGGTATTTCAATTTTTAAAATTGCTCGACGATCCAACATGCAGACTGATGCAATGAAAGTAACAGGACGCACACATCCATCCAGAAGAGAATTCAATTTTAAAAAGTGCACGGCGGACCGATGGAAGAAAAATTTGAATCAGAAGCTAATTAAAGTAAAACATGTCCATAGAATAATCACAACTTACCCCAATTAATGCTTCCAAGCGGAGATTAAAATACCAAATAAAATTATTTTTAAACAAGGTGGAATGTTGGGAAATTTAGTTTTTATGCGTGGCCGAATAAGGCTGATCGGAAATGTAAAATTTGAGGGAAAAAAGTCCTGAACCTGATCGGGAATAAAACCCTAATTCGAGAATTATTATAATTATTAATTATTGGCTTGGTAGGTTAGTTGGTCAAAGCACCTTCGGCAAGTGGGAGACCCGGGCTTGATTCTCGGTAATGTAGAGGATTTTTCCTCCTCCTCCAACTACACATTTAATTTGTAAATATTACATTCCGAACACGAGACGGGATCAGGTGCCTTTAGAATTCCTATTCACTGTCTAATCGAGTGGAAAATTTGAGATGAAACTTAAAGTGGCACCTATCGAAAAACAAACCCTATTCAAAAGAAAATCTAATATAACCCTCCCGCGCAAATCTCGCATCCTTTCTTGTATATAAAAAAAAACTGCACTGCTCTCGCATTTCGGTCGTTTTTATCAACGCTCTCGGTGTTTCTTTTGTTTTTTCCTGGGGCGCGGCCATTTGTTATCGGTCAACCACAAAGCCCGGCAATCCGTTCTCCTCAAGTCCCGAACAACGGACGTCAACTCCACTCTCCGATGCCCATTCGGTCCTGAAACAAGCGAACGTCGAGAGCAGAGACCTCTATCATCCAACGCGATTATTCAGAAATCATGCAAAGTCACCAATTTTCCGCCTAAAAGAGCCCTTACTGCGTTTTGTTGTCCGTCGAGGATATACACTCCGATACGTTACACGTGGTTGTCCAATCACACGACAACAATGCGCCGATTTGCGGGGAAAATTATGACGGAATGTCACTGTTTGATCTGCGCGTTTCACAGAGTTTGAGATAGCTTCACACTTTGCACGTTTTTAAGTATCGCGGATATCGTAAAAAAAATATAGCGAGTCAGAATTATTTTAGAAAATTTGGTGTTATTCGCATCGTAGCAATTTAATTTAAAAAATTATAAATGGAGAAATTAATTTTAAGATTTTACCTGAGACGAAGTGCGATCTTATATTCGTTGAGATTTGATAATATTTATCATTATATTATCTCGTTTGTTTGGAAAATTAATGTTTTTTTTGCTAAAGCAATTATTGAAAAACAAGGAAACCATACCAATGCTAAAAGAATGAATGAATATATTCGTGCTCTCATGCCTTTAAAAATTATTTTTGGCGGCTCTTTATATTAAGTTCTAATTTATTAAAACATCTTGTTCCTGAGGAGATAGTGTAGATTTTAAACAAAATTCAATCGTATATAATAATGCAATATTGAATTTACCTCTCGTTTCGCGCTATTCAGTTAAAAATATCTTAGATAAAAATATGAAATTAAGTAAAAGTTCAAAAATCGATTGAAGTCAACTTAAAGACAGAAAACTCCTAGTATAACTCTAGCCTGATTGAGTTAGGAAAACGTTCGAAAATAATTCGGATTCGTAGGTAGCATATTTGTTGAAAGAAATCCTCCCAGAAACTGTTTAATATAAGTTGGCTTTCGTGCAAGATTTTTCGGCAAACACCGTATAACTTCTTCACGCAAGAAGCGCGTAAATAATTTGTTGACCAAAGTTGAATAGAAAGTGTGAGGTTACATAAATTTATCAATGGCATAAGTTTATTATCAGCAGATGATTGGCGTTTCATGGCCTTTGTAATGAAAAAATTTGAGGCAAAAAAAGGTGGGACAAAGGCCATGTCCGCCACGGCATCCTAAACCGCGTTCTTAACATCGGTCAGCAGACGGACTACCAACCCATCTACCAACGACGGTAATCGCCAAATTAAATAAAGCAAAACGTAAACTGGAAAATCCCCCACGAGATCGACCGACTGATATAATCCAAATACGATCCGTACGAGGCCGCATTATTCATCCAGGTATTGCCGGCATAGCAAAATATCCACAGCCGGTATTCCTATTCCACGTGCTTTCAATATAACCCATTCGATCAGCTTCGCATTTGGAAACCAATACGCGCGGGATTGTCCGACATAACATAGTAAAACGTACGCACGGCAAAATTTTCCGAATTCAATTATCTCTCCCAAAAGATTCAAAAGCGTTGTGGCAAACACTTTTAATCATCTCGATCGTAATAGGTTTCATAACGATTGCGTGAAACAAAGCCATTGATTTCGGCGAGGGTCATAAGCGTATGCGGCCATATCCATTGTGATGTTTACAGAGAATAGGGAGAGAGGAGGGGGTTCAAAGAGAGAGTGAGAGAGAACGAGTGCCAGAGATGCACTTAATATGTGAGACTAATTGATCGACAGGGCGTGAAAATTCGGGCGAAAGTCGCGCCCGGTCCATGCGATGCAGACGAACCAATTTTTGGTCGCGTCGGACAGACCGGCCACGAAATTTTTGCTCCGATGCCATCTTGGAAATTCAACCGCGTAGGTGAGTTAAAGCGAGGCGACGAAATAGGCGTTATGTACACCGGTAACGGTCAAATGTTAACGTCTTCTCGATAGGAAAGATCCCGTTCACGAAATCGTTGGAATTTAATTCGTGGAACCGAGGGAGGGGTTAATTTGAAGTTTAATAAACAAATCTACCTCTTTGGCTCGCGTTCGATTGATGTTGAAGATGTATGAATCCCTCCTGTGGTCATGAGTTTTTAGACATACTGTTCGAAATGATGGTATGTACGAAATATAGACGCTTTCTTCTAAATAGAATGAATTTCACGTCGTTTTAAATATTTTTCGGTGAAAATATAGGGGGGAATAAAAATTATATTTTATTCGCCGTATTCATTCTCTGCATACGTGTTTGATAGATAGTCCGTATATAGCGCCATGATTTTTTAGGGAAGCATAACACAGGATATGATATTTTATTGGTAAAAGTACGCTTCATACCAGTTACTACTAAAAAAATTCGATTTGGTTAAGTATTTATTTGAAAACATTCTCGAACGTTTAACAAAATAGAAGTTACTTTTGAAATATGAGATATAAATGACGAAATTACGCTTCTAGGAGGTTTATTTGCAGTACCTATTTAAAAAATCGATTTGGATCATTCATAGTTATTCTACTTTCAGGTAGGTTTTGCTTAACCAGCCTAATCTGTATCATCCAGAGTCTTTTTCTTCATCTTCTCATACCTATCCCCTTCTTTTAATGAATATAAAAGATTTGGTTATATAGACGTTTTTAAAAATTCTCGAAGGTGAAATAATATTCCCATAACATACGATTAATTAAACATAAGATCTTCGTACAGATTAAAACAAGAATTATCGCGTAATTGAATAACAGAATTATTGCACTGAATTAAAGAAAAAACGAGATTTAAAAAAAGCGATATTTTTCAGAAGCAGGAAAATCTGACCAAACATTTTTGTCCGCCTGAAACGTTACCCCACTGTCCCCAAACAACTCTCTCTTTATCAATTTTAATGATTTTAATTAGAAGCGGCATATTTCATAGAAATAGATTTATATTTAGAAAGAGGATAAGATGAAAATCTTATTTGTCATAACGCCCCTTTTAATCAGTGTTTACCTCAAAACTTCCCTCAGATTTCGTTATAAATCATTCATCGTTTAGCCGGCCTTTTATTTTGTAATACGTAGTGAAACGCATGGAACACGCATGCAGCCCTAATGTGGCTGGCGATTTAAAAAGAGCGGGTCATTGTTTATCTCCGGTTAGCTCGTGGGCGTTCTTAGTTAGAGTTGATGCAACTCCGTGTCCAAACAATGCACTCGACGACGGTGTTCAAACAACACTCCTCCCTTCTCCTTCTCTCTCTCACTCTCTCCATCTTTCTTTATCTCCCTCTCCCCACACCTGCTCCTCCCTGAATAGCCATGGGAGTTTAACGCAAATGTGAGACCATTAGTGTATTTACCTGCGTTCCGTTAACGTGGTTCATAAAACAAATCTATCCAAGGCAGGGAACGCAAGTGGCTAGTCAACGACAAAGCCATTAAATGCGGAAAAAAATAAAGCGAAGCGCTTAAGTCATTTTAACGCCAAATGTGAATCTCAACAAATAATTAGAGATGTGCTATTTCTCCCGAAAATGGCCTCTAAAATCACGGTGAATTTCATACAAAAATATAAATAAAATAATGAAAATGTTTCGTTTTGCTGAATGAAATTCCTTTCGTCAGATTCAAAATTTTAGGTGTATTTATATTCATTTCGACAATGAAAACATGACTAATAGTAATATTTGTTGGGGATAAAAAACGCTCCTGCATATGTTCTCTTCGAGTAAAAAGTCAAGCGAAAATATTAAATTTAAGTAAACATCTTTTTTCAAAATCAGCAAAAGCTACATTGTCAAAATGCACATCGTTGTATGTCATTTCCCCGAGGGTCTCTTGTTACGTACAGCACTAGGTGTTAAAAACTCAGTCCTACGGATTATTTTTTAAATGTTTAAGAGAGCTCCAGCATTATGGTGGCCAAAATTTACATTTACATATGTGTAGAACCTCTTGAATTTACTAGTGTGGCGGATGGAAGGAGTGCATAGAGGCGCGCAGTCATTGCACGTTGAAGCGAATTCCACCTAATTTTTACCGTTGAATATGTCGCCGAGTATGTTAATCGCAACGGAAGTTTAACTAAAAAATGTGATATTTCCATGCGTATGTTATGAAATGCTGTTTAATGAGGTGAGAATTTTTCAACGCCGGTTGTGAAACACCCTTAGAAAACGCGATGAATTTCACGACTTGGATAGGCCGTAAACACAACCGCGACAAATATTCGCTGCTCAAAGGAGACGGATTCGTGGGAAAAATAGCACAAATGGCGCATATGATAACGTCGGAACAATGGAAGACGGAAGTGCACGAGTGCTAAGCAGATTGGAAATAAAATGTTGCCGTTTACTGAAAGGTGTGTTACGTGCAAGGTTACCACCTCTCCGGGTTTGACCCGAAGTCTCCGGGTTTTCAGACTTGTCTTAGGGGCGAGAGAATAATTCTCCGGGTCAACATGAATATTTTCGAAATTGACATTAAATATTGCGATTTAGTTTTAATTACTCTAAGAGAGTAAAGATTTTATTCTAGAATACCAAGCAATTAACCAGGTAGAAGGTAGGTACATGAAATTATAAACAAACAGTCACGCGGCACGGTGTATGAAGCCACACGCATGTAAATAAATAATTTATCATTCAAAATTAAAACACACAGACAGCATTGTAAGGAGACATCATCCTGCCGGCTAGATTTTAATAGAAATAGACGAGCGGGGAGCATCTCCTGGCAACTTTGAAACACAACCAGAACCTCTGAAAATTTTATCATTGCTCACACAATGTTGCATTTCAAAGGCATATAAAAATTCCTCGGATAAAACAACCTGAACAAAATAAATAATATATTTCGCGATTTACCAGTTGACAAGAAATGTGTAATAATATTTAAAGATGGAAATGATTTCAATGAATTGTTTAAGCTTTTGTCAAAACGTTTATGTATTTCCATTAGCAACTCCTATGTGGAGTTTTTTCTCTTATGACAAATGTATGGAGGGATGAAAGTAGAATTGGTAAAAGCGGAAATTTGAACTAAATTAAATTTTAATATGACCTACGAAGAGTCTTTGGATTTTTTAAAACAGCCTGAACTACTAAACTGTTCCGCAAGCAACATAAAATATACTTTTAAGAAAAGATAAAAAGTACAGTTATATAATAACCCTATTCGCAATTTGCTATTAAATTTAGGTAGAAGTTCATTATGTATTCATTTATATTCTGTGGCTGTTTCATTTTATGTTAAATTATACCATTTGTTGTAAAACACCATTAAGCATTAAATATGATATGTATTTTTAATATGCATATTCAATATGTTCATCCCTAAGTATTGTTCAATATTGCATTATTATTGTAATCTTGGAATTAAATACATTTGCTCGTCACATTTTTATAAGAACTATATAGCTCCTGAGTATTAAACAGCAGGATGATCCGAACAGAACTTATGATGCATACTTTCCTAAGGTACATTTATCGAATTAATTACTTATATTGTCATAAAATTGTCAATTAACTGAAAGGCGTAACCATTGATTATATTGAGTTTTAAAGCTTTAAATTCATTCCCGATGAGCTGGTCTTCGTTTTCCCACATCACATGCTTTAACATCATAAAGTATTATGCTTACTTTTCTAACATTAGATATTTTATTGTGCATAAGGAAATTACCCTGCACGATGGGTTTCTGATTTCCTATGTAAATCAAATGGAGAGGATAGTTCATGGAATCGATCCCGGGACTTCAATTTTTCCCATAAAACCAATTTTGAGGAGCTTGGCCACTGTAGAAAGATATTCTAACCAGTTGTCATGAAGGTGTTGGTGCATTCGTTCAAAAGTTAGTATTGGAAACCGGAAAACAAATACAGAAACATGGACAGCCACAACAAACAAACCATAAACCTATTTTCATTCTGGAAGGATAAAAACAGTAAAACATTTTACCTGTCAAAATCTCCGGGTCAGATTAGGAAATCTCCTGGTTAGTGAGAATTTTGAGATGACAACCTTGGTTACGTGACGCATAGTTGGTGTCATGAAGTGATCTAACGCAAGCCATGGCATGCAGAGGATCGAATGATTTTGGTGTGAGAACAGCCCAGAACAAAGAATGAAAGAGCAGAAATGAGAGAAAGTAAAATGTTTCAGGCGTGGAATGTGAAGAAAAAAGATGAGAGGTAAAAAAGTAAATCGCCCAACGCCTGCGAACTTTAATTATAAAATAATATTAGTAATAGATGTTGTTAGTAAAATTCATATCGTTAAAGAATGAGATGGAGAGAGGGTGGAGAGGGAGAGAGAGAAGGGAGAGAGAGAGGAAGAAAAGGGAGAGAGACAGGAAGTAGTGAGGGGAGAGCGAGAAAGACAAGAAGGAGAGAAGGAAGGGTGAGAGAGGGAGGAAAAGAGAGAGAAAGGGGTGGAAGAAATAGAGAAAGCAAGGACAGAGAGAGAAAAATGAGGAGAGATGGAGAAAAAATGAACGAGATTGACAATGGTTGGAAGAGACAAATACAGAAGAAACAAATGAAAGGAGTAAACGGAGGGGAGAAAGAAAACTGATCTATTTGCAGTGGGAGTCAAGAGAAGCCGAAATAGGAAACACGAAATGGAAAAACTTTCTGAAACTGCACCCGAAACTCAACTAGTGGTTAGGCAGTCGGCGGGTGGGCGGAAGAACGTGCCCGTTGCAGTTTCCGCTCCGCCTGTCTCCAGAGGACGCGGTGAAGAACGTCGCTGCGAACGGATGGGAAAGCGAATCCATTGTATACTGCAACTTGAGCGGGACGTGCGTTATTCTCCGCAGGGAATCAAGGGACGGTTTTCCCCAGGAATAGAAGGTAGGTCTAGGGGTTAAATAAATAGCTTATAGCGTCTCGAGAGAGGATCGGGATTATCTTGGTGCATCCGCCTTAGATTGCACTTGGCTTAGCTAGGCAACGGCGCTGTGAAAAGACGATAGAAACTGCGGGGAATCGTAAGAAAGGAAAGAGAAGGGGAAAATGGTGTATGCGGATATGGCACGCATTAAGACGACGGAGACCCGCTTTAGCGCTTAGTGCGAAACGCGAAGCGGAGACATCATCAAGAGTCCGGAGTGAGACTGAGGGAGAGGAGGATGAGGTGGAGTGATTAGAGAGAGAGGAAGAGATTAGGGAGAGAGAGGAAGAGATTAGGGAGAGAGAGGAAGAGATTAGGGAGAGGAAGAGAGGTGTAAATAGAGCGAGCGAGGAGATAGAGATTAATAGGGTGTGAAAAAGAGAGGTAGACAAAGAGTTAGGGAGAGAGGGATGGAGTTAGATGGGGAAGGAGTGAGATGGGGAAGAAGAGAGAATGGAAAGGAGGGAGGGGGAGGGAGGAAGTGGGGGGGTGATGGAGAGGGGGAGAGATGGAGAGGGGATGGAGGGAGAGGGGATGGAGGGAGAGGACGGAGGGAAAGGGAATGGAGGGAGAGGACGTGGAGAGAGAAAGAGAGATGGATGGAGAGGAGAAGGGAGGGTGAGGGGATTGAGGAAGTGGGATGGAGGGGGGGAGAGAGGGAGAGGGGGAGATGAGAGAAAGGGAGAGGGGGGAGGAGAGAGAGGGAGAGTGTAGAGTGTAGAGAGTGGGAGAGGGGAGAGAGGGAGAGGGGGAGAGGGAGAGGGGAGAGAGGGATAGGGGAGATAGGGAGAGGAGAGAGAGGGAGAGGGAGAGGGGAGAGAGGGCGAGTGGAGAGAGGGAGATGTAGGGAGATGGAGGTAGAGAAAGTAGGAGGGAGAGAGGAAGGGGAGAAGAGAAGGTGGTTAAGAGAAAGGAAGAGGATAAAGAGAGGGAGGAGGAATAGGGGGAGATGGAAAGAGGGAATGCGAGAGAGGGATGAATATAAGGAGTGAGAGGGAAAGGAGATATGGATGTCGAAAGAGAGAGAGAGGAAGAGGGAGGGAGGGATGAGTGCAGGGAGAGGAATCGGGAAAGATGTAGGGGAAATCGGAAACGGGGAAATGAGGGGAACGGGGTAATAATGCTGGATAAGAAGAGAGAGGGAAGGAGAGATGGAGAAGCAGTGAGAGGGAGGTATGAGAGGAGAGAATGGAAATGAGAAGGAAAGGAGATGGAATGAAAGAGAGGGAAGGAAGAAAGAGAAATGCAGACGAGGTGATCTGCGAGAGCGGTAAAATTCCTCCGGCTAGATATTCCCTTTGTTCACAGGTCTTAAAGCGGCGGTATCATGCCTCCGGGGTCACGCTCAGCCCTCGAGCGAGTGGGGGAGGGTTAAGGGGAATGGGGTGGGTAGGAGTGGAGTGATGACATTTTAAAGGGGTACGCGAATAACCCGTGAGAGCACGGTTCAACAAGGCGCTCTTTTGAAAGGTGCTCTGAACTGCATATAACAGCCGAAGGGGACAAAACGACTTAGATTGAGACCACGGTCTCATGGAATTGCGAATGTTTTTCTCCTTCATTGTTCACATATATATGATCAAATGAGGAATGAAGCGAAAAATGTATTCTTCATGGCGGGGACTTCAGCTTCGATATTCCGCTGCTTTCCAGTCTGACGTTTTATAAGTACCTCAGGCCCTCCCGTGGTTGATTTTAAACAGCGATTTTTTTTCTGCATACGCTTTTCTGCATTGTGGAAAGGCTGTCGAAGAAAGTTGTTGAAGGAAAAAGGCATAGGAATGAAACTATGAAATATTAGGAGTGAAAATAGAGTCATAGATGGTCCGTAGTAATGAAAGAAATAAAAAATATAACTTTGGGTGGGAAAGTTTGAAAGAACACTATGATCAGGAGAAAAGTTTAATTTGATTTGACATTAAACGAAATATCTTAGTAGATGGCCATAAAAATTGCAACTTGATTTTTTGGAAATAAATCTGCTTAGTTTACACAAAAATTCATTACCAGTAATTAGACATTTTATAACCGATTAATGAGAATCAATAATTTATAACATTTAAGTTTCATAAGTTCATTATAAAAGGTTTTCCGGCCATCATTTTAACCAGAATATATGAAATTATTTGTATTACACTTCACCGTTTGCTTTCATATCGGCATAGCGGGCCGCATGAAATGCTTCAGCGGACCTGATGTGGCCCGCGGGCCGTTGTTGGCCCATCCCTGCCTTCTAAGCATAATTGGCTCAAGTATCCAAGTAATGGAACATTTTCCTCTTTCGGCTGTCTGTATATTGACTGCGTGATCGTTCCTCATAAAAACTTTAAATATTAACATTTAAATACACAATTTGTCTCGATATTGCCACGTTTGATCTATCTTTTTAAGTCTAATCTGAAGACTTAAGTTTCAAAATAAAATTATATCGGAGAAATCAAAATGATTGAGATAGAGAAGAGAGAATATAAAACTATACTTCCATTTGCCTCTGACACGGTTGAGAGAGAACACCCAGCATCGTATCAAAAAAATTGAAGTCAGACGATAGGAAAAAAATAACATTTTCATCAGTCTACGCCGACCTCCTTGCACTGCAGACTCGGTTATTGCTTCCCAACGGAGAGCAATCGACACCCGTGCGCGATCTGCTGATCTATGCAGGCTTTTTCTATTTTTTCCTTCAACAGAAGGCGTTTTTAAAGGATTTTTTTTTAATCCAAGCGATATCTTTGGAGATGTGCTCATTCTATCATAGGCTGCGTCCGTAGGATGGTTGCTTCAATTGTCATAAGGGTGAAAATATTTTTATTTAACTAACTATAACGTTAATGTAGCTTGCTGGTAGAAATATAGCGATAGTTTATCAATGAACAATTCTTTCGTGTATCACTTTAAGTTTATGATTTATTTTTAACCATATTTGAGAAAAAATTATGATGGTCAATCAAATACTATATAACAAGGAGGATTAATTAATTAATAATTTATTTTGAAAGCATTTTTTCGTGTAAGCTCATTTTGGAACAAACGGAAAATTTAATATAAATTCCACGGATGACAAAATACAATAAACTGGTCACTTTGAGGGATGAACAGGGTTAAAATATTACCGGCTTTAGGGGTTAAACGTAACCTTGTAAATGTTCGTGGTGGATGAACACATTCCGGTCAACCGCCTTAACGACAATGGGAACGGCCGATATCCGTGGACTTCGGCTCCGGAACTTAAAAGAATTTCGCCCCAAAGCGTGAATTTCATTCTATCGGTCGCGGTTCGGAGATTATTCAAGGATCGCATCAGAATTCGAACGATCCATCGATAAAGGGACTCGTCTCATGGAAGGGAAAAGGGAAGCGGGGAATCTGTGGGGAAATATTCGGATCGGCGTTCGTCAAAATACTTTAGGTCGGGACGCAAGCGGTAGCTGTTCGAAAAAATTGTATAACTGGTACCTTTCGCACGATGGAAATAATTGCATCGGTGGAAAATATTTTATTTCAGACGCATGCTGCATTGCAAAAGAGGGGGAGAGAGTCGAAAATATAACTAAATGACGTTTGCTTCTTCCTCCATACGATCCGAGAAAGATTTTTTAAAAACTTGTATTGGAATGCTTTCGCGACCTTATCAAATTAAAAGCGTAAAATGGTGGACATATGAATGAGCCTAATAATGATTTAAAAAAAATGTCATATACGGATAATAAGAACGCAACAAAAATTATAGGTATTTAATCAGTTGCAATAATTCGCTGTGGTACTTAAATTACAAAAGGCCGTGATGAACAGAAACTTGATGAACGTATAGGACTCTTATGGAAAAATTTTCCGCATACCTTCCAATGTTCAAAGAACTTGTCAGAAAAAAATGGGAAACCTTGACTTAGAAATTAAGAGGTGGAAGATGAATATTTTCCATTTGTTAAAAAACTTAAGTTTCAAAAATGAACTTCCAAAACTAATTTACCTAGGTTACTATATAGCTTGAATCAAAGTACAATACAAGGTTAAGGCAATTCCTGAATCTCAACTATTAAAATAGAAATCAAGGCAATTTATCAAATATTAACTTGTTAAATTGAATAACCATCGTGACAAACGTATGTTGGGCTCTCGGTATACTGTTTTACTTTGCAATAGGAAAGTGGGATGATAAACGATTCAAAAGTAAGGGACAGAAGAATTAGGGCTAATGAGAACGCTAAAATAAATATTTCGCAAATATAAAATGTGACAAAAGTAACTATCGAAGACATGAAACATATAATCATATGTACATTTAAGCTTATAATTAGTCATTTTAAGTGCTAGTATATTCATCAAATACATATATGTGCAAGGCGAATTATCGTTTAAGAAGTTACACTGCAAAGAAAAGGAGCTTCGAGTAATTTAATCATTTATGGCTATTGAATTTCCCTATATCACATCATCGGTTTTCAGGATATGATTGCTTTCAAAATGAGGTAGGAAATTAATACCCGAGGTTGCCTATATCAACCAGAATTTATAACACCGACAGCCGTCCTAGATTTCGAATCTAATATTTCTCCCGTCATAGCGTTGAAAACAGAAAATTGAAATTTTGACGCAAAAGAAACGTCCCTCTGTTTCCGCGCAGTGGGATTTGGCAGCACCGGCCGGAAATTTCCAACAACGAAAATCGCTCACAACCTTTGACTTTCCGAAGGATTCAATTAACTTCTCGCGATCACCCGCTTATTATTCTTCCCGTAACGCTTTGCGCGATACCCACGCGTGTGGCGAGAACGAGGCTCTTATCAACCAACCGTATTTTATACGAGCCAAACCTCGAATAGGTATGGAAGATTAAGCAGTCCTTGTCATTCTACGAGGAAAACCCCTTACTCCGCACCCGCATTGCTATATCCACCCCCGCAACCCCATTTCCCCTTGCATACTGACCCGTGACCCTCTTCTCGCCGCCTCACTCTCTCCCGGGCCCCTTTTATCCCCGCCCGGCGAAAATTACACGCCGGCGTCATGTCCTCTTGGTCCCGCAATCTGCCCGGGGATCGATCGGGAGTGAGTCCCGGGCGCACTAGGGAAACTCGTGGAGCGATGCGACAACCAGTCTCTCACTCTCTCTTCCCTCCGGCCCGCTAAAACGTAAGAAGGTCTCCATAGATGACCGCACAGAGGGCTGAAATAGACTCGGTCGTAACGGTGAATCGTCGTCGAGGGGATTTTCGTTACAGGATGTGTCATCCGCCAAACGGGATGGTACTGGTTAAAAATTTATGGACACCTTCGCGCGTGTCCCACTCTACTTAGATAGGAGGGAATCGTATCGCCGTGTATATATGGAGAAAGGGGTGCATTTTGTTATAGAACCTATCGGAGCTTAATAGGTTGATCGATCGAGTTATACGACGATGTTTTATACACATCGGTTACCCATTCCTCAATTCAAAATTGAGTTTCAGAGCTCAATACATGGAACTAATTAAAAACCTAAGATTGATGAATTACCACTTAAGATGGATCCTATGTAGCCGAAATACGAATCTGGTTTCTAGAGATATATTAAATCCGCTATTATAATAGTTTTATCCGTCCGTCACACTTCTGTGTCCGGTGAATTATTTCTACACCGTTCAAGTTATAGCAATCATATTACCAGGATAGTTTTGATTGGTGACACACATGAACGCTATTGATTTTGGGGTCCGTTTGTCTGTCTGTTTACTTTTTATTAGGATTTAAAAGAACACTTATTTACTTACTATACGGGCCCGTTACTACGGTAAATTTTCGTTTTGTTTACTTTGCTACAATAAAAAAACCCGGCGGTGGGATGGGGTAAAATACTACCAAAAGGAATTTTGTCCAGTTGGCAAAACATAATAATTGCGCTTCACCCTCTCCGAAGTTTCAGTCTCTTTAGATCAAAGCCATTTATACTCAGTTGCCGTCTTTTGACGGGTGACAATAGATTGGGGTAATTTATTACCCCACGCTACCACTTACGTTGATAAATTGTTATAACATTTGTTGTGTATTTTTAGTTTCCTTGCATAAGGTAATCCCTATTACATATACTTTTCTTTGGCAAGAAGTTCCTGTTCATGTATCGTGTACTTCGGCGATTTTCTTCAATATTTTAGTGGAATTTTATCCCAATTCAATGAATGACGCTGAGTAAGAAAGGATTCAAAGGCTTTTGCAATCGGTGGAAGAAGACGACGAGATAGCGATTCTGGTATGAGCTGTGCAAAAACAATAATTTTCACCGTAACAATGGTCAAAGTCATGACAAAGACATTGAGCTGAATTTTGAAGATTGTCCCAGAACCAGTGAAGTGTCTTGATTAGCTTACTGGGATAGATAGAACCAAATGGTCAGAAAGCCAGGCCTCATATATATTCACTCTTGTACACAACATCGTCACGCATTTACCTGACGCTATTGGCCCCGCTACACAAACTGATTCGGCAATGAAAGCATGGTGCATATATTCACTCAAGAGAATATTGAAAATTTTCTCATTTACACTAACATAAAAATAGAATCAGTTAGACATAAATATTCAAGGAATAATATGATCCGAAGATCCTATGCAGACATGCATAAGCTGTAAAGGTGGGAAAAATTTTGAAACGGGAAAAAAAGTCTGCTATGACCGGGAATCGAACCCGGGTCTTCCACTTGCCGGACGGAAATTCTACCTCTGAACTATCATAGCAAAACATTTTCTCGTTTCTGAACACGGATGTTTCCTTGGTTGGGACTGAACTAGCCAAGCTAGTATCAAACTGCCCCAACAGATGTCCTCTAAGAGATACATCGAAGAAAACCCCTCCCTCTCAAATGGTGAGATTGCCAAACAAGAAATTGAGGGAATAATATGATCCGATAGATCCTATGCAGACAGGCAACATCTGTTGGGGCAGTTTGATACTAGCTTGGCTAGTTCCGTCACAACCAAGGAAACACCTGTGTTCAGAAACGAGAAAGTGTTCTGCTACGATAGTTCAGAGGTAGAATATCCGCCCGGCAAGTGGAAGACCCGGGTTCGATTCCCGGTCATAGCAGACTTCTTTCTCGTTTAAAAATTATTCCCATAAGTATTCAAGATAACGAAGTGCTTATCTAACAAATATAGAAGAAATAAATGTATTATTTATTAATACGGTTTAAAATTTTGGTTTTTAAACCTGTCCTATAAATTTCATCAGAAATAAATTAGATAACCGTGTTAGAAAGTAACGAAATTCATTTAAAAAATTTAGATCATTTCACAATTAAAGCTGAGGTAGTCGGTCGGTTGATTATTTCTGCGATTTTATGCGGGCATTTTCTACAAAATATAAATTAAATGATTTTATGATATTAATCTTATTTGTGGCCATATAATTCTCAGAAGTTCTTTAAGTTTTTCATCTGCCGAACATTGTTCGCAAAATTGCCTTGAGAGCAAGGATCCAAATATAATAAAATCCCAGGTTCGTTCGTTCGTGCGTAACTGGTGGTAAAAATACATTAAAAGACGAATAATTTGATCAAATATGTACATATAACAATGTAATTTGGCTAAAATGGTCTGCCAATAAGTAAAAATGCTCTGACGAAGAAAATTTTACGAAAAACGTCCAGAGTTCGAGTCCATGACTGGTGATACATTCCCCATAATATAACCCGTAGAAATCGATTTTTCGGCCTGCAGGCTTTTTTCCTTTGCAAAATTAAATTAGAAGTGATTGATCTACGATCTTCGGGTAAAAGCCATTTGAAAGGAAAATGAACAAATATTTTTATTATTATCCTCGATTTTCGCTTTCGGTTTGAAATCGCTCGAACTTTGCATAAAAATTCAAAATTTCATGAAAATATTGCGTTTTTTGTGAAAGGTTCCCATGACGACAGAACAGATTGTTGAACTCCAGGTCCTCATTATTGTATGCTTTCTTATATATGTATAAAATTGACACGATGCGGAAATCCTGAAAATTTAAGAGTCCATGTTATCACAACACACCATATCATGGAAAATTAATTCCAGGCGAGGATCGCACATTCACAAAAAACGTCGTTTTAAAACAGCTGTTACACTAATCATAAAATCTTCAAACAGGTTTTTCCAAAAATAAACTATACAAAACAATTAAATAAGTTTTAGTTTGAGAAATTGAAGAAGAAGTTTTTTCATTTGCTTTGTTTTTCTGGAGTAAAATTTCAAACACTCGAATTTCTATTTTTAGATTTCTATTATCATCCCGCCATTTTTGACGGGTCGTCGCTAGTATATTATAAAGGACACTCCTAGCTAAATTTTGCGGACATTAACTCTCCCAAACAATGTAATTGAGATTTCTAACCAAATACAAAGACTCATAATTGGGCACACACGTCCATTAGTTTACTAAATTGCTCTTATAGGTGACTACTTAAACGGCTTTAAGTCCTGAACGTCTACTTTTTAAACTCTTTTCGAGATGGCTCTACTGATTATTGTTTCTAATCAATATAAAGCAGAACTAATATAACAAACGCCACTTTTGAGCTCCATTTAATGAAAATGTAAATATGTAATACATAAATTGTGAAAAAATATTGATACAAAAATTATTTAAATAAATAAATAGTTACGAAAGGATTAGAAATTAGTTACTTAATTGATCAATTGGATCCAGTCACAGACCGAGTTTTAACTCATTTTTTTGACAAAACAAATAGTTATTTATTTAATCAAAATATAGCTTGTTTACACAGATTGATAAATAATTAATTACTCAGCAAAATTCTCATTTGACGTTAACATACCATTTAATTAAAACTATCGATGGTGCGAATATAAAAAAATGCATACCCTGTTGATTTCTACAACAACAATCTATAAATATGGGGCTTCGAAACGCACATTAATTACCTCAATATCTTCCCCAAGGATGGATTAATAAAGAGAAGCAACCAGAGGCCCGTGGGCGGGATCCTGCCCGCAGGACTATTTCATGAGGCCCTTGAAGCTTTGATGAAAAACGATCTGTGATATTTAATACAGGCATTTTTATATTTTTAATTAATTTTATTGCCATAACACTTTTCTGAGGATATTGTGACAATAAAGTAATTGAAAACTTTACTTTTTTTAAAATACGTCACTTGAGTAAGTTTAGACACTTTACGACAAGGCAAAGCTTTTGCGAATTTGACCAAATACGTAATAAGGTTGAACGCCTCTGAATCGATTTAATTTTATGAATAAAAAATGACCGGTTTTTAACTGTTTACTCATGAATATGTAATTAATCTATCCTACGAATTTTTGAACTGCATCACTTAATGCGATGGCTTGTTTTTCCCATGGTTTTTATGTAGAGTGATGACATAATATATCCAATGTGTTGGCTTCATTAGATTGGAGAAACCAACTTGCATCCTTAGACTTGCTTCGATTTCATTGTTATTGTTTCGGTAGACTTGACGAAGGGCTTCGTAAACACAAATATATTTCCTACACTATTTCTATGGAGGTTGGAAGTGTTTGTTGAGTAAAAATTTGGTTTTTCATTTATTATATTATTTGCTAAAAATTTACGTACCACGAACACTTTAATTTTTTCCACTATCAAGACCCTTATGAATCGAGAACGGTATTTTCAACTTGAATCAAATTTTTAGGATTTACTTGGCATAACCCTTTTTAAATTTCAGACTGCTCAAATTCTACAGTAACGTTATGTGTTCTATTCCAGGAGCGTTACTTCTCTCCATTTGAACAGCATATAAAGAGCTGAAACATAGATGCATGCATGCCTTTTTTCGTTATAATTTTAAAGTTATTTATAATCATCGTACAAACTCGGGCCTTGAACCAAAGATCGCTTAAAGGAAGGAAAGTTTATGTTCCTGCCGTCGAGTTTCGAATGCGCGTTGATTCGGATCACAAAATTGTTTTTAACGCAAAAAAGTACTATTATCTTCGTGATGTCCGTCCGTACGCATATATCAGGGAAGAATTGTCTCAACCGATTTCAACCAAATTTAAAACATTGAATATCCACATAAATATATGACCAAAATGACATATTCGGACCGGATATATTTACCAGGCATGCCACAATTGCAAAATATATCTTTTAGGTAATCATGAATTTGGAAGGAATTGGCCGAACCGATTTCAAGGAAATTTTGTATGATGGAAATGTGCAACATAAAAATAAACAAAATCAAGATGTTTAGTATAGATATACAGAGCAGGGCTGCCACAATACAAGAAATAATAAAATTTATTTTAAACTGACCACATCAATTTTAATCATCTTATATATTATAACCGCTGTGTCCCTGCCTGCCTGCGTCCAAAGCCTCGAGTGACGTCACTTCCAGGCATGAACACAAATAAATCAAGAACCGTCGGTTCGATTTCGACGAATCTATTGCCTGAATACTCGGCGTGATCTCTTGCAGGTTTTAAGTGGGTAGTCGTCTCCCCAAAAGGCAAGGGTTCGATACCAGGATAATTTTCGTTTTTGCATTTGATTAACACGTAATCGGCTAATACGATGTGTAGACATTTATTCATTAACATTTAAAAATATCTTAGGATCAAGACTTTGACTCGAGATTTCCACCTTTTAACGTAGAAATAAATTAAAATTCTTATTCTTATCGTCGATTCTGTTGTTTAATTCGTGTTTGTTCATATTTTAAGTTTATATTTCATTTTCTCCGATTATTCAACATTTCAAAAAGGAGGTGGCTAGGGTTACTGGCATTGTTCACCTGTGATTTTTGCATTGTTGGACTCGTGCTTTCAACTGCATTTTCACTAAGCTTACAATGAAACAAACGTATCAAGGACAATAACCAATTGAAAATGTATGTGAAATGTTTCGTGTAACTATAAAAAACTCTGATGTGGCCACCATATGATTTTCTCCATACCTGTTATATTTTTAAAACTTCCAAATAGGTTAAATGATAATAAATATTTTAAGGAACTGTGAGAAAAATTTAGACTTTACAAAGAAATAAACTCAAACCGTAGCCTTCTGATATTGGATATAGTCCCAAAGCTCCAACAAGTAAGAAAATAAAAAGGAGCGTAAAGTGTTTGTTGATAGTCTGCGGTAGGTGGTGTGGCTGTGGCAGCAAAAACATTTAGCTTTTAAAATATCTCTTCAACAATGCATTATATGGGAAAATGTTTCGAACAATATTATAAATGTAATTTCTTACAACCTTTATTCCAGTACTTATTTACATTTATCTAATAGTAAAGGAAATATCTTTAAAAAAAAGCGGAAATCACAAGATTCTGGTTGACCGATTTTTACCAAAAAATTTTCTTTTCTTTTTTGTTTTAATGAATATGTCAAACATAAAATTTTGCAGTGATCTTATTGTATTTTTTGAGTTAGAACACCCATAAAATTCCGGTGGAAGACACACGCACACAGACATCATCAAAAAACTAGTCGAAACGTGTTCAGGGGATCTTAAAACATGAATTTCCGTTGAAATCTCGAATCGATTTTTTTCATGAAAACAACACTTTCTTCACACTTTGTACATGGAGAAAGTAACAAATGAAACACGTAGCGAAGAAACCTGAAGTCAGAAACGACTCCAATGCATTGTAATAATGGACAACTTAACATTTCAGATAGGAAGATATTTCACGCGCGTATAGAAAATATCTTTCCGTATGCAAATTTTATTGGACATTTTAAAGTAAATTACTCGAATGATAATGATTTCTTTCTTTCGATAACTAAGCAAGATATTTACGCATGGCCGGTGCATTTATAGTGATTACTTAATATTAAACAAACCGAAGAACATACGATTTGTTATACTTGTACCATCAGAAATAGCGAACGAAACAAAAACTGTTGTTTACCGGTAAGTTTAAGTCTAAATCACGGAGTGAGAGAGGGAGAGGGGGGGGGAGGGGGGGGGGGAGGGAGGGAGAGATGGGGGGAGGGAGGGAGAGAGGGGGGGGGGGGAGGGAGGGAGAGAGGTAAGGAGGGAGAATGCGTTACAATTTACTGTCATTTTTGTTGAACAATTGTTTATGTGTTACGTTACTTAGCGTTTTAATAGTAAAATAAATTACTCTATTTAACGTTATTATGGCAAAATACATAGCTTTGTGACTGGCTAATTTATCGAACTGAAAGCAGTTTCTCTCGCATGCTCTATCTCTTCTCTCCTCCTTACATACTATAAATATGTACCTTAAGTCTGATAAACTTCTTCTTGGTTACTAAGTCACTTTTCTTTCACTACTACTACTTGGTAAATTCTAACTATAAATTAATACTGAGCGTAGCTGTAATGGGCATGCTAGTATAAGTTGAGTCGACGTAATATTGTAAAATAATATTTGTGTACAGTCGGCAAAAATCAGTGATGACAGTCGCCTATTAGCCAAAATGCTCTTTTTATAGCCTTCATAGATCCTATTTGGAATACATGAGATATCGTAAGTACTTATTTATTCAGCTTTTGATTATTAAATTCTTATTTTTTGGATTGGAAAATCTAATGTTTCTCGCCATACATACAAGTTGATACATGTAAGCATTTAAATATCTTCACTCATTCGTAATTTAAAAAAAAAAACTTTAAATTCCAATCAAGTCCTCATTGACAGCAACATCAAAATTATAGCTGCTTAATATAAATGAAATTGAATCGAATACACTCGCACTATTATAAACACATCGAAGGTACTTTTTTATTTAATACATTAAGAGTACATTTCGTTTTTCTCACAACGCTAATCATATACTAGGATATTATTTCAAGTTAGTGTCTTCGACGAAGGAAATAAAATAATGCATTTATCATTTTTGTGTTTTTTTTATATCCTCGCGGTCGTAAAAACGTAGGTGGATACAGACGAATGAATAGAAGCGCGGCCCAAAAAAAACATAAATATCTGGAGGACGTGAGACTCGGACCCCGAAATTATTACGTAGAGAAATTCCATGTTGAATGTCACGTACAGCAAGATGATTTACGGCTAGTCTGCGTTTAAATAACAAGAGTTTTAGCTCTTTTTTTACGTGTAAGTGGAAAAAACATTTTTTCGGATATATATATTTACATCACTGTAGGATCAGCAACGCATCATGGAACGCTTGTTTTTTTCTCTTCATTTTATGCGAAAACGGATGTTTCTGGAGGAATTTATGGAGCGGCTTTCTCAAAAAAATTCAAACGGACGTGACGTCGCGCATTTGAGCGCGAGAGACCGATTTTTTTGTTTGACGTATATGTGAAAAAATACATGCGTCAATGTTATGAGGAGTTTATCATTGTTATAGAAGAAGACATCATTTTTCGATGAATTTCTTAAAAGAAAAAAATACTAAAATGCTGCTAATTTTATAAAAAGATGGTTGGCCTAAAACAGGGGTTCGCAAACTGGTGCTCGTGAGAACCGCAGTGCTCTTTGGCAGCCTTACTGTTCACTTCTACGGAGTTTAAAAACGCCTTTCCTAGCGTAATTTTAATTGTCCGTTTCTTTTCTTTTTAAACGTACGAAAAAACAGTGCCAACAACTTTGATGTTGGTTTGATTTTATTTACGATAATTCGTATTTTTGCAAAGGTATATTGGTGCTCGCCACATTGAAAAGGTAAGGAACCCCCTCTAAAACATCCATACCAAAATTATAATCATTCCAGTTTTGGTGCATGTAAAACAAATTACCGTATGATAGCACAAACTTATGTGTACGACAATATTTTCCACGCTCTATATTCAGCAGCTGAATTCATTCACCTAGTGCGTGAAAACACGCATACAGCAATTGTCTTTTATATATGTATAAGGTGCATTAAAATTCAGATTCCGCGAAATTCTGTTTACCAACGAAGGAGTGCCGCGCGTATGAAAAGGTTGGGAATTATTGGTATAAGAAGTACGTGGACGAAGCACCGCAGTACTGTTCTATTACACCCCACAACATTTTTCAAAAATTTTCTTAATATGTTTCGATTGGTTATTTAACTCAAAAGTTGTGTTGAAGCCTAAAGTCATACCTACCTACCTACCCACCCAACACAACCCGAATAATATCAATGGGAAACTCCATTTAAAGTTCGGAGATTCCAAATGTTGAAATTTTCCGGGAGTATTACTCTGCGTCTAAGCCAACGCGGAATAAAACCAACATTCTTTCGTAAGTTACCGTTACGCTGGTCAACCCGCGACGACTAAATGCACGGGTTTCATGTCGGGGTTCTGTTGCGTTTATATGCCTCCCCCCCTCCCGGGTTGAGTTATGGGAGGGTTAGGTTAGGCATGGTTTTAAAATATTAAGAAAAATTTTGAAAATTTTTCGGTGCTATAATATCATTTTAAAAATTTTCTAAATAAATGCGGGGGTAACAATAGAACAGGGAGAATGTTAATTAAATGTGGAGGCATAATAGAAGAGTGTCAACATCGCTAATGAGTCCTCAATACAAATGAAATATCCTCGGAAGTATGCTGCGGGATGCGAAGTTTCCCTCAATTTTCAAACTCCCTCCGATTATTCATCGGATTCATAATGCGTTTAAGAGATACAATTTCTACAAAAAAAGCTTTCTCGTGGACCTTTTTCTCCCTCTTAATTGCCCAAAAAGAATGTCCTTAAGAACTTGAACATCCAAGCTTCTGACACATGCTTTCTGTCATTTACAACGGGAGAATATGAAAAAGTTATTCTGGCGGGTAGCCTAGTAATTGGTATCGCAAGAAAGGCCAAATAGTTGCCATGGTTGCGGATTTATCCTCTTTTTCCTCAACTGAAAGGATTATCTCGTGGTAACTAAGGGAATTTAATAAACGGAAGTGGTTGAATTTCCTCTAAATTTGGTCAGGTTTTCAACATTAACTCTTTAAAGTAATGAAATTTTAGTTTCTGGAAATCTGAAGAAATATTCTGCCATGACTGGGATTCGAACGCGAGTCTTTCACTTGCCGGGCGGATAATCTTTCATTGAACTATCGTCGCAGACAAATTGTTCTGTTTCAGGGTGGATTATGCCCTCGTTAAGACCGGGTTAACAATGCAAGTATCAATATTCCCCAGCAGATGTCCAGCATACTAAAATTATATATTTTTAAAAGTTCTAAATGAAAAATATTGCAATTTCGTAATTGACGCCAGGTGTAATGATTATTAGGTTTCATGGCTGATCGCTCAGACTACCGAAACGATCCCGAGAAAACGGAAGTAACCAATAAATATGATTCTACCTAGTGTTGAACCATTATTCCACACTGCTGATGAGACACGAATTATGATAAGTCAAAAAGCATTATTACCATCTATAAATTACATATAGCTTAATTTTCAACAAACCTTTCTATATAAAAGAATTTAATGTCACCCGTCCTCGTAACCGATTTATCAATTGCTAAGATATTAGCACAGAATGATTTTTATTCAAAGACATACCAGATAACGGCGTTGTTTAGATACCGTTAGATCAAGTCATTTAATTAAAACGCGAGTACGAATTTGTCAAGCGGAATTAGTTTTTCAAATAAAGAAGGAGTTTAAAAATGCTTTAAAAAGCAGTCCCGAAATACCAACCTATCTTTCTCTCCCCTTCTCTCACGTCCTATCGTCCAGAAACTTCAGCCAGAATTTAAACCGCCGGATTGAGAAAGGAAAAGTTTCCGATTAATCTCTTGGTTCGTGAGGGGGAGGGAAATCATTGGCTCTCAGGATTTCATTAAAGATTGAGAAAGAGACAGGGAGATTGAAGATCCAACAGTTGTGGTTTTGTTAAGTCTTGACGGTTTCCGGATTGGCGATAGAGAAGGGTGGGGAGAGAGACAGAGGAAGATCGTGAGAGGACACAGAGCTTTGAGATTTACGTTCGTGGGTGGCTCCCAAAGGAATATTCCATCCGAAGAGCCTCTGCCTACTTCCAAAAGTGCGTAGTGACGTTTTTGTTTGTGTGGTTAATTTCTTACCCAAAATCAGTGCTCGAATTGGGAAATTTTAATAACCGGAACGCTAGCAACCGTAACATTCTGATCTGATCTTTTAACCACGGTAACGCTCTGAGATTCATTTTGTATAAAGTGTAACGGTGTTCTCATGCATTCCCGCCTAATGCGAGCACTGTTGAGCACTATAACAATTTTTGACTTGTTCCAGTAAGTCGGCCAATATAGTATATTGAGTCATCACGAACACAGTCGCTCGTACACGAAGCATATGAGTGTGAGAGATTAAGTTGCCGTCACATCCGCTTTAACCCCGGTAACAACGAACATTATTTATTTAAATGACAATGATTTTAGTTTGTGAATTTGATTTTGTTCAGAAAAAAATGTTCTTTTGGATTTATTTCTTATATTATTTTAACAACCGGAACGCTTCAAGCTTATTTTTTTAACAACCGGAAAGGCGTTCCGGTGCGTTACGATCAAATTCGAGCACTGCCTAAAATACAATGCGAAGGATCGTGAAGCAGGACGAAATGCATACTGATCTGGAATAATGGCGCGACATAGCTTTCTAGTCTTTTTTGATCAGTGAAATGTGGATTCGCGATGATGTTAAAAGCCGCTTGCATTAAAGGTATAATATTTTCCGTCTTAAAACACGTACTGATGATGCTTTGAATGTTAATAAGGGAAAATAATGTTGATAGATGCAATTTTCTTCAAATGTTAGTGAAGATAACTTGCATTCACCGAATTTTTAAATTGCTATTAATTAATTACGCGATGTGATGGATCAATTCCATTGATATCCAATTACGATTTGTGATGGCTCAATTTCCTTGATATTCTGCAAATTAATTTGTAGTTTAACTGCGTGTGTCGCACCGGTGAGGCATTGATATTCCGTATCGGGATACATGAGAATATGAGACTTGGTAGGTATGTAGATACGACCGTTAAATCACAAGGAAAGATCTGAAAACTTTTAAGTGCGGAATTCTTATGAAGCATTTAATTTTAAAAATAAAAATGTTCCAATAAATATACACCGCGTCACCAATTATATCTATAACATTGCTTTCTTTAGATTAATTGTAATTAAGATACAAACTTGCGACTTAGACAGTTATACTAACAAAAGAACGTAGTATATTTTTCTCGAAATGAGAATCCGATCCGAATTAGCTTAATAATCTATTCATCGCCCGGAAAACTGGAATTTTTGGAGATTTAAAGAATGAGTTTGTTACCTTGGAAACGAGTTCAATGCTTTTATATGGTGTAATGGGAAATAGGATAGGCGAGAGAGGAGACAGAGAGAATAAAAAATCGCAGTTTAAGTAATGATAAGTAGAAAAGTAGATGGAAAGTAAATTCGATTCGATTATTTTCGTATAAAAATTAAAGAACATTCTTTTTGTTTATTAAATAATAAATAGTACCTGTAAAAATTTATGTTTTTTAGTCCTTTTTCCTCTGTCATTTCACCGCTACTTCCAAATTCCAAGCTACGCTGCAACGGGCATAATATTGGTTACTGTTAATATTGTGATTAAATCTTATTACTGATTGTGTCAATAAAGTATTGATTTGGGATGCCTACTGCGGACGAAAGTGTAACTACGCGGAAAGCAATTATAATAGAATCTGAAGCAGTGATAACTGCGTAACCTGTCGCTATGATTTAAAATAAAGTGAAAATGATTGTTTTATATATATTAAAGTGATTTCAGAATATGACAAGTATTCGGCTTCTCAATGGCCTACACAGATGAAGCAGAACGCGTGACGCAAAAACCTTAAAAATGCAATAAGCACATAATCGTTAATTTTGTGTGTTACGATTCCGTTATTTCCATGTTTTTCGCGTCTTTATTTCATCATAAAGTTAACTGATAATTAAAAATATACAAACCCCAGTTTATAAGTAGTTCGAATGAAAATCCACCACTCGCTTTCCTTTGAAAACTGACATTTTGGGCGAATTTATTTTAAAATATAAATTTAACCTCCAGTCTTCAAAATATTAAGACAAAAGTGGAAAGACGGGCAAATAATGAAGCTTAAAATTTCATTATAGTGTATTTTATTTTAAAATAAATTTAACACACTCGACATGAATTCAGCTTTAGAAAACTGTTAAGTAGCAAACAAGTAGCCGCACGGGAACTACAAGTAGGACATTGGCGTGAGCGGAATAGCGGTAGAACGGCACGAGAAAGTGGCAAGCTAACAAAAAACCGTAATAATACTCCAGAACAACCTGCTTCGGCAAACCTCATCAGCTTTAAAAAAAACACCGCATTAACCCACGCAGTCGAAATGTCCCATCCAGTAAAACGTGACACATAAAAAGACCCGGCGTCGAAAATGTAACGAAGATCTTATCTCCCTCGAGACCTGATCCCTGTGAGGAAAAAATAATAATACCGCCTCCATCGTATGCCCGAACGGAGATCTCGCAATCTTTAAGCAATACAGCGGCGCGCCCTGGGCCGCCCCAGTGAACCGACCATTGAGACGGAAACCCGGTTGACTTTTCCCCGAAGAAATATAACCTTTCGCGAAGTTTATTTGTGCGAGGACTTCAGACGAAGGAAATGGTTTCTTGATATCCTTTTGTCGTCAGATGTAAAGAGGGGGAGAGGGAGAGAGAGGGAGAGGGAGGGGGAGAGAGAAAGAGAGGGGGAGAGAGGAAGGAAGGAAGGGGAAGGAAGGAAGTAAGGGGAAGGAAGAGAGGGGAAGGAAGAGAGGGGTAGGAAGGGAGGGAAGGAGGGGGAGAAGGAGAGAGAGGGGGAGAGAGAGGGGGAGAGAGAGGGGGAGAGAGAATGGGAGATGGAGAGGAGGAAGAGAGGGAGAGAGAGAGGGGGAGAGGGTGAGAGGGAGAGAGAGGAAAGAAGGGGAAGGAATGGGAAGGGAGGGAAGGAGGGGGAAAATCGTGGACGGAACCCAAAAACGAGTTCAATTCCCTTCGAGAGAAAAAAAGGGTTGCTATTTCTTTTCCATAAATCCATTTTCCCTTGCCTGGAGGCATAGGGGCGGAAAAGGGAGCAAAAGTAGGAGAGGAAAAAAATCCGCACGAAAAGTTCTCGGTAAACAGAAGAAGATCTCCTTCCTCAGTGGTCAACGCGGATTCGTCCGTTGAAGGTTGCTATGACAACTTCTGGTTAACTTTTTTTTCTCGTGCGAGACGCTTGGAGATGTTTTTCCATCTCGATGGCCATACTGAGAATTTCCGTCGTCGACATTCCGCGCGGTATTTGTTCGTCTTCGTTGGGTCTAAGTTCCTTATAGCTACTGTTTACCTATCTCTGTTCGTTTTCTATAACTGCGCGTTTTTAAATGTTATTCATGAACAGGAATTTTGGCCTTAATTGAATAAAAATTATATCGTTAGCGGCTAAAACGTATTGCTCTCATAAGCATACACATAGCATATGTTGCGTACCACAAATATTTCTGTTATAACGTATTGGATAAATTTTTTTCTCATACTTCACTATAATTTCATTAGGTACGCTCTAGATTTTCTATATTGTTTGATCAGTACATTTTAGAAATTAAATGCCTTTGTCTCATATGCTAAAGAATCGAAAATATGTTTTTATCATACGGCACACTGTTCTTGACTAGAAAAAAGCCTTAAAATGTGTGATTCATGTGATATACCTTTCATATAAAGTTTCATTATTCAATAAATTATATTATGATGAACAGATTGGTATAAGTGCATTAAAGGTAGATATTCGAGCGTTCTACTCTTGCCATAGAATCGTTGATATCATTATTCCAATAACCACGGAATTTACACCATTCATCCTCTCGCTCGACAATTTTTTGAAGTGAATGTAAAAAATGATATCTTAATTTCAGTAAGCCTATGGAAAGCATAAGGTGAACATTTTTACTTAAGTATCTTCAAAATTACATTAATTTATTAGCAGATTAATATTAAAAAGACCTCTAATTTAGAACATAAACTATCAAAATCGATTTAACCAGAAATTTTGGCGAAATATTTACCAAGCTGATGGCAATTTTAATACTTTCTTTAAATATGGGCATAGGTACTCGATAAGGACAAGTTTCTGTCGAAATAAGCGCTAACTTTCGGTAGTTTCCAAATCTGAAAACATGAGCAAGTTAAAGTGAGGGGGGGGGGTTATGAAAGTGATTTAACGACCTTCAATACGATTCAAAAATCTCAATGAGCATGGAATTCAGTTGGAGACGTTCCAGAGTTCAAGGGCGAACGGTTGTCGAAAGCGACCTCCGAAAACGCTTAAAGGCATTCGAGCGAGGACGCCTTTAACATAAAAAAGCAACGAAAAAAAAACTTAATCGAAGGCGCGATCGGCGGCATTCGAATAAGTATGTGGTTCCGACGAAAAATATATTATCGATCCCCTTTAACATTTTTTTGTCCATATCGGATTAATATATTCGAGGCAAAAAGATGTAATAAACTCGTGAATGATGCTTTTTAATAAAAATTCCTGCGGCGTCCAATTCCTCCGGGATCAGGAGAACGGAGTGAGATTCTTCCTAAAGGCTGCCAAGAAAAATAGAGGAATATGGAATCTGCGGGGATGGATGTGTAGGAATAGGAGGGAGAGGAAGAGAGGGGGGAGGGGTAGAAGGATCGGGGAGGAAACTGGGTAAAAAAGAACCTTCCACATCCCTTATTAAGGGCCAACATCTCTCCATAAGTTTTATCGCATCGCCACGAGATTCCTGGATATCATTGATCAAAGTTTCCTCTTCGCCTTCCGGAAAAAATGGCCGGGTCAAGAAAAGGATTTCATTGTGAAATTTAATGAAGAAATGTATGCCGATGTGAAAGACGACACTTTCTCCGTGCATTGAATGACGGAATCGAGTGAGCGCGGGAATGATTCGGGGTAAACTGATTCGTCAAGGTGCTGCTTATTATATAAATCGGTATGTCTCAAGATGTCAGATTTTTTTGTTAACGAGGATAGACTGCTATCCGCGCATAAAATATTTTAAAACTTGAAAAAGATTTTCGATGAGGAAAAATTATAAAGGAGTAGTCTTCGCTTTTAAATTAGATTCATGCAACCTTAAAATATCGCAAGAATATTATATGAAATATAATTCATTTTAGCGAGGTTGCTTCTCTCAGATCTATCTATCCGAATCGTATTTCACTTCAACAACAGATTTCCCGATGCAATTCTCCAACTCAGAATTGATAGCTTTGTCAAACGATAAATTGCAACAAAACCCATAGTTTTCATATTCTAGCGTGAAATGAAAAATTGGGACGATTTAAGACACTAACTGAACTCTTTTTGAAAGTTTAACTAAAGGAGCTAAATGGATACAATTTTATATGGGATTTTCACAGCGGAATTATTGAGTTGAATAATTCGGCAAACATCTGGGCAAATTCTTTTAAAATATATTAGTCTATTACTTTCTCAGAAATTTTTCCACTCTTTCATTCATATTCGGGATTAAAACTGAAAAAGTTTTCATTAATGTGCAAAAATATAATATCCAATTTCAATATTCTGGAGTAAAAATCTGAGATAGAGCTTTAGGAAAAATGAATAAATTCCTCAAATAATTTTGGGCCGATTCCGAATTCAATTATGAGCGCAACAAAAAAGTTTAGAACCCGATCCACACGAATAGCGTAAATACAATGAACGCAATCGTCGCTACCTGTTTACTTTCTCTCTAGTTTTCTTCAAAGGGAATAGTTCTTTCAGTTTCGATGCGTAGTGCGCATTCTTCCGCCTGCAGACGAAATTACTGCAAATATTTATGGAATCAATTCGGATATCAACCGACTCCAGTAAACTGCAAGCGCAGCTCTGGATTTTGGTGCTAATTAGTGCGGAGTTTTCCACCATGTGCGACTGGTATCACGTGCACCCTCTCGCACACACACACACACAACGGGAAGTTTGCTCTAATATGGGTCATCTGAAGCGTGGAGAGTTAATTGAAACATTAACCCAATTGTCAGACTCATCAATTGCCTGTCGCTAACTAATTGGATTTCGCAAGTCACGTTTAATACAAAAGAATTCTCACTTTAGGGACGTTTCTGAAGAGGATTCTTTTGACGTGTAAGCTCACCCGTTACTGAGAGATCATTTTAATTTGTTCCATCATTTGTTCTGCGATATTACATATTTTGCCGCTTATAGACAGATTTGATGCTACAAGAAAATCAATCCTCATACGTTATTATTAATGGTATTACTTTAAAAGTAAAATACAATTAAAAGAAATTATTGAGTTATCATTGTCTCATCGGTTGTATTTAGGGTGTTTGCATTACATTATTAAATAAATTAAAACGACTTGTTTGCGGCAGCAATAAATCCAGGCGGACTATTGAAATTCAGCAACGGCGCCCATGTTAACTAAAATTTCCTCTTATCAGGGATTAAGAGAAATTCTCTTTTTACGGTATCGTGATCAGATTACTGAAGTCATGTAAAACGTATGTGAGTTACATTAACAATACGACTATAATTTATTCTTTTGGTTTTGGTTCGAATGTTGATATCTAATCCCGATTCTGACGCATTTGAAAATGCCATTTTACATTATATTTCACTGAATTCCTTTGATATTTACGAGAAAAAAGGCCGTATATGGATTCGAATCTGGCCAAATTTAAGGAAACTAAAGAAGGAGAATTCCTCAAGGAAAATATTATCGCACAAGTGTGAGTCTCAACAAACCCTTAACGGGAGACGATTCTTTCTCCGAAACCTCCGCGTGCCTATAACAGGGGATGCCATTAGTTACGAGAAGCAGATAAGAAGTTGCGCGTCTTCCCAGGATATGCCCCTCATTAAAAACGCCCACATGCCCGTGAGGGCAATTTCTTTTGCCTCCATTGACCCACACTGGGGCCCCCTTCGGCTACACAAAATAGAGCCATCTAGCTTTTCTCCTCACTGCGCAGATACTCCGTTAAATAATAGCCATGCTCAAGAATCGCACATCTATTAACAGAGGTCATATGGAAAGGTGAAGATGAAAATACAGTCTCCATTTCTATTTGAAAATTCGCACATTTAGATTACAAATAATTTAAGATTTTTGGAATGATAATGACACATCTGTCCTCGGACAAAAATTGATCTAATAATAACAATATAAATCGCAAATCCTCCTTATCAAACCATATTAATTGTGTAAAATATATTCCGACCGTAAGAAAACTATTTGGGGTTACGTAGTTTTGAATTTCGAGGGCACCCAATCTCTCCGGTAAAATTTTGCGTTATTATTACAATTATTTTTTCTTTATCTCTGATATATCTCTAGCAATTTTTTTCACTTTCGCTACAAGTACAAACTCTGTGATCAACAAAAACTTCTTTTGTACGGAAGAATATGCGTACTATGAAAAATAGGATGGAATATTTAAGGTCACAAAAACGTGTTTATTCTCCAGTCGTGCTTTTCTTTTCGCTATGATTTACGACATGATATATACAAGAATTCTATAATATAATACAAAATTCGTAGTCTCATCCCACGACGCTCATCCGTTGGTTCATATTCCAACAATGCCATTGAAGTTTCGTGAACATTAGTCATGTTATTGTAGACGTAGTTTATAAGGAAGCAAAAACATTAAATTATATTATAAATAAATTGTACATTATAATTTCAGTTAAAGTATCTTCGATTTAACACTAGAACGCCTATACGGGTCAATTTGACCCGAAGGAGAATTTGAATGCGTTTTTCTACTGTAATATGATCTTGATTCTAATTTCCTCTCTT